>ML780361.1:66050-87817 GCA_009831015.1 Picea engelmannii
TGATGGAGGAGAGGGTGGTGGAGAGGCACCATTCCCTCCATTTCCATTTGGATTTTTATCACCACTGTCTCCCTTATGCTTTGAAGGGTTGGAGCTTTCACCTTGCAACCTTGTATTCCTTTCTATCAAGATCTTCATCATCTATCTCATTTCCTTGACATCTTTTCTGAGATCTTCATCTTCTGCAGGAACATGTTCATGACTCTCTTCATGAGCCATACTTGGTGAATGCCTCCTTGAAACTTACGGTGATGGTATATGTTTTCTCCTTGAAGGATGAGAACTTGGCTCTACAAGTTGACCTTCTCCTCTTGTGATTTTCAACCTTGTGAGCATCAAAAAACAAAACACTTGCAAATAATCAAGTCTTCAAAAACCTATGCTCTGATACCAACTTGAACTAAAAATGAAGAAGACTTGTATTGTTGAAAATATTTGCAAGTTAAATTTATGTGATAAAAGAAAATGGATCAACTTTGCAACAAAACTTTAATAGGATTTACTCATTCAAGATGCATATAAACAACAGCATAATCAATGAATAGAAAACACATAACACGACAAATGATAAAGGAGTTCACCCCTCTCTTGGGCTACATCTCCTGGTCCATCTTCCAATGCATCATTTGTATTATTTGCTCAAAGTGCTAAAACATATGCTTCACAATGCTCAAAATACCAAATAGACTACTCCAATGGCTTTAGAACGTCCAAAAACCCCTAGCTGGGCTTTTTTGGCACCTCGTTTGGCCAAAAAATGAAGTAGATAGGCTTCCTAGAAGTCTCCCCTTCAAGATTGTTGTCTTCACATCTACAAAACACACCTTCTCTGGCTCAACCTAGCCCACACGCAATTTAAAGTGTAAAAACTTGGCACAGGGCGCAACCGCACAACCGGTCCAAACTTTCGAACCGTTATGCGCTAGCCCTAACTACCAAGGCTCGTGGGCACATGGCAGTCACATGACTGCGCGCCAACACAACAGGGCTTAAGTTTAAACAACTGTATGTCAAACCCGCGTGCACATGTATAGTGGTCACATGGTATGCCAAACCGCACATATAATAAACGGTTATAATATGGTTACGGTGGTAACCACCGTAGCTCTGGTCGCATACAATATAACACATGACCACGGGCCAGGGCTTAGCCCCGACCCGGTCCACACCCAAACATACATTAAAACAATGTTAAATACAATACTTTGCATATACATAACAAGGAACATGCATGGGCGTGCCGGTTGGGTGGCCTTTCCCAAAGCTTTACCCTGCCCCAGAGGTCACAGGATCGAATCCTACTGAGTGCAAAGGTTTTAACTAACAAACAAGTGACACGTGGCAGCCTTCGATTGGGCCACGTGTTGCCTTCCCATTCGCTGCCAACAAAACACGTCATATGCCAACTGCCCAATAATTGTCTGCCAGGTCAGCATATGGCCTTCCACGTCATCCATATGGTCTACCATGTCATCATCCGCACGGACTGTACGGACTGTATAGTCAACATCCCTTTTTTGTCTATTTTCTATTTTGAACAGAACACGATATCTCTCTCTCCCAATGTCTATTTGAACCCAAACGAGTTGTGTTGGGTTTGCAACGACGACGCCTACGCTTTCGTTCAATTTGAAGTGATTCCAAGCACTTTGAATTTTTGAGCAAAATTTGATCCCCTGATCAGTAATGGTTGATATGACCCCTTCCAGGTGAATACTATTATGGATTTAAAAATGTTCAGACCCAGAATAGTCCTTTGTCCCAGAGAATTTATTTACCAATCAAGTTGGTAGTTGAAATGTCTTCCTCATAAATCAATGAGAGAATGGGAAGAGTACCCATCTAGAAATTTATGATCTGACCCACAAATTGAGGGATTGACCAAAAAAATATTGTTGGAGAAGGAAAGAAAAAAGAGGAAAATCATGGGCAGAGAGAAGAGGACGCACATGAATGGGTCCGGAGACCATTTTTATGAAGAGGAAGACCATCTGAAGCTCTCTAGTTTTGAAGAGAAATAATAAAATATAGTTTTTTGGGTATAAGAACAGTTTGGCAAAGTTTTCTAATCAAGATGATAAACAAGGTTGTAGAGAATTGGAGTGATTGAGTGATAAATTAAAACATGACCCCTTCCTTGGTGGATATAAGACTAGGCTACTAGGTTCCTATGTGAGAAGGAGAGTAAACTTCATCCCTTTGTTGTTTGTTGAGAAGAAAGAATAATTCCTCTAATGGAATCATGATCTTGCTAGGGGTTGGCGAGTTGTGAAAACAACATGAGAAACTCTGCCTATGGTTGGGTGGAAAATGGTACACCCTTCACCAATTACAACTCTTTTCATTTTCTAGATAACTATTTCATTGTCAAGCCTCTGCAACGTTAAGTTCATAAATATTTTAGAATGTGTTTTAGAGCATTGTAAATTCATTTTTTTGTTAAAAGTGGTGTGACAAACTTAGGTGAAATCGTGAGAACATTACAATTAAATTTCATTTTGATTTACAACCTCACTTCTTGACTACTTGTGTTTGAAAAAGAGATTTCTGGGAGTGAATGCTTGTACTTATTGATTTTTTCAATCCATATTATGTGCTAATGGGGATGATGGAATAGTTGTAACCTATACTGAACATCTGAAAGAGAAAAAGATTAATTTCTACATAAGAATGTTTTTACTTTTAACTTTTTCCTCAAGATTTTATACCAGAAAATTTAAAGGATACCAGATATAGATCTGGGCCTTAGGAAAATAACACTAATATTGAAGAAAGGCCAAGTATTCTAAAATAAATAATAAGGAAATACTGAGAAATGAGAATTTAGGTTCTTAATTGGAAATAAAATGAAATTTAGAATTTAATCCATTGTCATTAACTAAGATTCATTAGAATTTGGTAAGAGAGGAAATTTTACCAGGTATTACACAGTAAATTTGATGTCCAAAGGGGTAAGATTTGGAAATATTAAGTATTCCTCGAAAATAGCAAGGAGATGCATGTTAATAGGAGATTAGTAATTTATCGATCACCCCATATGGGGGTTCTAGTATATGTTTATGGCACCTCTCGTTAGAGATATTCTCTCCTCTAGTTGAGGGTGCCATATCCTCTTCAGTCTTGAGTTAGTTACACCATAGTTACACTAGTGAAGTGGAGCATTTCATGGAAACCTCTATATTATCACCAAGTGTTGCATGCATACCTTAGTATAATCACCATGAGTGCACACTTTCCTTCGAATCACAACCAAGAAGGTTCCGTACATGTGAATTCATTATTCTCTCCTCACTACACTAGTGATTTGTTGGTTAATTTATGAACGAATGGCCAATTAACTAGGACTATGTGGCAGTTCACTCCAATACCTATCAAGGAGTGTCTAGATATATGTAGATCAATACTATGGCGAACTAGTTTGATAGTGTAGAGTATATAATGTGCATTTTTACCATTACTCATCTAGTTAATATGATTCTTTCATTCTACTTTGTTCTCTTCGCTCTCACAATTTTTGTTTGTTCATTTTATACTAGCCAAGTTCATGTGAAAACTTCACAGGTCCCATATGCCTAAATTTTCTTTGAAGGCCTTGGGATTGGGTATATTTCCTCCATCCTGTCTAGGTCTGTAAGACCCACATTTAGTACTAAAAACCTATTAATGTCACAAATACCCCCACTCATAGGATAATAATATCCTAAAAGGATTCTTTATGGTGGTTAAACATGTTGTTCTTGGCCTTGGATTCCTACAAGCTTCATTGAAAGCCTAAGGCTCAATTTTCCTCTCACAACTATGTATAAAACTCCAAAACCTATACCTAGCATTCAAAAACTCCTAATGGTGTCAATATATCCACTCGATGGCCAAACATCTCCTTCATATCTCATCTATATTTTTTTAAGGTGTCATTTATGAATGTTGAGACCTAGAAGCTACCTTTAGAGCCTAATGGTGTTGATATCCCAACTCAGAGGTAGACAATACTCTCAAGCGGTTAGGTTTGGATATTCAAGGAATTTTTCTTGGATATGGATTCCTATAATATTATTGTATGTCCTAATGCTTTCATTTCTTCTTTTTACCATGTCTGTGGCCCTATGTCCCATCCTTGGTGCTCAAAACCTTCTAATGTTGCGCATATGACCCATTGAAGGTTAAATATACCACAAATAAGTCATGTGTTGTTGTTCAAGGAATATTTCATGTAACTTAATCCCTAAAATAAAAAATGTAGGCCTAATTCCCAAGCTTCATCTCTTCGGCTTGTTTAAGGACACAATACTGATACCTAGTTCCAAAAAAATTGTAATTGATCTCCTTGGGTGGTCATGTGTGTTACTTAACAAAATTTGTTTGTCCCTAGATGCATAAAATATTCCTTTATGGACTAAGTCCAAAGTACCCTCCTTTGACCATGTTAAATATGTGCAACCCATACCTTGTTCTAGATAACTCATAATGGTTCCCATATCCCCAAATCGAGACAAAATATCCCCTCAATAGGTCATGTGTTTTGTTTCTCAAGCTTATTCTTGGGATTAGGTTCCTATAATATTCATTTATGGCCTAAGGATTTTTTTTTCTCATCCATCTATGTCTAGGACCCTAATACCAATACCTATCATTCAAAATTTCCTAATATAATGAATATCCCCATTTAGAGGCCAAGGATACGATTGTAAAATCATGTGTTGTGGTTCATGGAATCATTATCAAACCAAAATGATTAAAATATTCCTTAAGGGTATAAGGCCTATGTTTCCTCCCTCGATGACATAACGGTCCCTAATACTCATACCTAGTATCCAAAACCTATTAACAACATCTATATCACAACTAGGAGGAAATTGTACCCTCAAGTCATAATGTGTGTTGATTCGAGGTGTTGGTGATAGATATGAATTCCTAGAATATTAATTGAGGGTCCAATCCCTATATTTTCACCCCCAGCCATGTTTAAGGCCTTAATCTCCATGCCTAGCTCTCAAAATATCTTAAAGGTGATCACATTCCCATTTGAAAGAGAAGGATACCCTTGAGAGGACCTATATGGAAGTTTGAGTCATCATTTATTGCTTGCTCTAAGGTTCTTCAAGATGCACTCGATCAATATTTTCCAGTTACTTCTCATCCATTTATATATCTATTTCACCTTCTTCTTATATGGCCTGATCTTCCCCCTTGGGATTTTCATTCGGGGTATGGAATATATACTCTGACATTGTCTCTGGGGTTTCCTTTTCTTTTTCATGTGTATTATTTTCACTTGATTGATGAGAAATCTCTACTAGATCAAGAGAATCAGGGAGTTGGTTTAATATCTAAAAGTAATTGATAGTTTACAGAGCCTTGGAGGATGCAAAAGTTATCTTATTTTTGTTTTTTTGTCATTTCCCTTGGACATGGGTGAAACCATCTTTAGTTTTTTCAGAGGGTACAACCATATAAATTGGAGGTGTATTAAGAGGACAATCTATGAATAAATGGCCATGCTCATGACACTTCCTACATCTGAAGGATATCTGCTTGTAGTCTATGGTATGGATCAATTTCTAATTCTAATATTATATGAATACAGATACTGGTAGGGGATTGTATATTTTCATATAAACAAATATCTGATCATAGTAAGTGTAGAAACACTGACAGGTTTCTTCAACTGACTTGAAAAACATTCCTACTGTGTTTCCTATCCCAGCTTGGATTTCTCCTAGCCATAATTCTTTTGGGAGCAAGTAGAGTTTGATCCCAGTAGGAGCATATGTGAAATATTCTTTTTATAGGATGAAAAATTATGTCCAATATCTTAAATAAAGTCCTTATGAGTTGAAAAAATAGGGCTCGTTTTCAAAGATCTAGTCCTTATCTTCCAGATTGTGGAAGATCACAGTGAAGAAACCATTAGAGCCTAATTGGAGATCAAAATGGCCTTTGGTTTTCCACTAATTATTGATCCATTTTATTACACCTCTTTATGAGGTCCGTAGCCTCAAAAAATTCTCAATGAGGGTGTGATCCCTCATATATTGAGTGCATTCTCCTACTCATGTGTAACTTATGACATCCCTTAGTGTCATATCAAATTGAGGGATGCATTTACCAGGTACAAATGCTCGAGCAACTTTTGGATGAGAAAATTCAACCTCAACTTCCATTGCCTTTGCCATGTTTGATTCCTCATGGTAGGGTTGATCCCGTTCTTGTTGAAACAATTTAAAAGGTGGTTGAAATCCATGATCTCCAAATGGTTTTCTAGAAACCACATTACAATACAAGGGGGCTCGTTGCCCCTGCCCATTACACATCATGATGAGATCGATCAAACCCCTTGGAAAACAGGGCCACACAAACATTGAATAGAACCTAGGTCTACAGAAACCCTAGTTCATGAATAGCATCAAACCATAACATATCTCAATCTCATCATGATATTTATCACTCTAAATTTTGAGCTTGGTTTACTATTAATATTAAGAATTATTTAGGAATATAATTCGAAGTAAATAATAATAATCATGCAAAATATTATTGAACAATTTAACTTATTATTTTTATTACTCTTTTTATTTGTTTTATAATTAGTGGCTTATTTTAGAAGTTTAGGGATATATCAATATAATAAATATTGTAAAAACTGTTGAAACATATTTATTATGAAATTGTTATGTGAACTTGTCATAGCTACTTCTTTGTAGTTTGAAACATATTTTGTAAAAAATGGAAGGTTTCTCCTGTAACATATGTTTAGATATGTTGAAATGTGGCATGTTTGGTTTGGATGTCATTTGAAAACACTATTAAATACACATTTCACTCCTTCATCATGTTTTGTTGTTATTCTGAGTACTCTCCATATTTTCATGTATATGATATGCAAGTAGATAGGTTATAGATTGGCACAGATTTGTCCTATTTCCAATCATTTTGGGTGGATATTCATTTGCTTAATTCACCATAAATTACATCCTTTACCTTTGTTGCAAACTCTCTTTATTATTAATTTTAGTATCTTATTCTACGATTATATAATCTTCACTTGGAATCTCAAATCAAGGTTTTGTTTATTTGGCTGTATAATCAATTATGTTCTTTACTTGAGGTGAAATTATAATCTTGACTTCTTATATCTTGATTCTTATAACCTTTTGCAAATCATAGATAATATTTAGCGGATCACTTATAATCTTGAATAGATCCTTTGGAATCTCAAACGAGGTTTTTGTTTATTTGGATTTCTGATAAATAGTTGAGTTTACCTAAGGTGAAATTATAATATTAACTTCTTATGTGTTAAGTATTATAATATTTCATATATCATACATATAATATTTAGCAGATATTCACTTATAACCTTCAATAGATCTTAACCATATCCTCGATACAAAGCAACATGTCTTATTAAAATGTAATACTCATATGTCCCCGAGATTGTAAATATAATTATATTTTTCTAAGAGACTATGGATAGATTGGTTATGTGTGGATTTTGTGAAATAATGAACATTTTCTAAATAAGGAAATTTAATTATTTTTGTTATTAAATAAAATGGAAATTGTTGAATAATTATTGAAGGTGTTTCCAACACCTATTATGATGCATGAGAGGGAATGGTGAGGGGAACCGGTAATGGTTGATATGACCCCTTCCAGGTGAGTACTCTTATGTATTTAAAAATGTTCAGACCAAGAATAGTCCTCTGTCCCAGAGAATTTATTTACCAATCAAGTTGGTAGTTGAAACGTATTCCTTAGAAATCAATGAGAGAATGGGAAGAGTACTCATCTTCCAATTTCTGATCCAACCCAGGAATTGGGAGATTGGCCCACAAAATATTGTTGGAGAAGGAAATAAAAAAGAGGAAAATCACGGGCAAAAAGAAGATGATGCAAACGAATGGGTCCAGAGACCATTTTTATGAAGAGGAAGAGCATGTGAAGCTCTATGGTTTTGAAGAGAACTAATAAAATATAATTTTCTGGGTACAACAACAGTTGGGCATTGTTCTCTAATCAAGTTGATAAACACAATTGTAGATAATTAGAGTGATTGAGTGAGATATTACAACAGGCCACCTTCCTTGGTGGACAAAAGATTGGGCTGTACGTTCCTATGGGAGAAGGAGAGTAACCTTCATCCCTTTGTTTTTTGCTGAGAAGAAAGAAGAATTCCTCTCATGGCATCATGATCTGGGTAGGGGTTGTCCAACTTTGAAAACAAGATGAGAAATTGTGCCTATGGTTGGGTGGAAAATGGTACACCTTTCAAAAATCACAAATATTTTCATTTTCTAGATAAGTATTTCATTGTCAAACCTATGCAATGTTAAGTTCATAAATATTGTAGAATGTGTTTCAGACCATTGTAAATTCACTTTTTTTGTTAAAAGTGGTGTGACAAACTTAGGTGAAATCGTGAGAACATCACAACTTAATTTCATTTTGATTTAAAACATTACTTCTTGACTACTTGTGATGTGGGTGGGAAAACCCCCTATGAACTAGCACTAAGGGTTCTGTAATGCATGCATAAATAATTGTCTAAAGTCTCCTACTTTTTGCTATTATCCTGGCATAGACCCCACATTCATGCATAAAACACAAGGATAAAAGGATCTGATAACTCTACCTTGAACTCCACATTTGGTGTCGATCCTTTTGCAATTGGTTACTCCTTGACTACAAGTCTCCTCCCAAATCCAACCTGCATTCACAAACAGACAAACAAAGAACTACGAACATGCATCTTATATAAATTAGTTGGTTAGATGTTCTAATAAAATATAAATCAAAACTGAATATTGAACACCTCGTATGGCTGAACGAGAAAAGTAATTATTTTTATTAACCTCAAAAAAGTCACTTACAATGGTGAGATCGACTACTGATCCTAGGATCCTCTTCAACTATGGACCAACTACTTCCACATATTCTTCTCTTCTTAAGTTCTCACAAAATGGTTGCAAAATATTGGGGCAAGGGGAATACAAAAAAGGGCAGAGTTTCTTTGCTCTTATTTTTCTCTGTTGAAATGGGACCCCTACCTCTTCTTTTATAGGATAAAAGAGGGTAGTTATCTGGTTGTGTGACTGACTATGGGTGGTCAAATGGTTTAGGAAATTACCTGGAAATCTTTATTCCATTTGCAACTTTCTATTTTTTGTTCTTTTGTCAGTATATGCGGGATGTAATGGGTCAGCTAGCATATATACATGGGAAACAGTGGTGCAGGGCACATACATCTTCAAAAGGATGGCTTTTAGAAGAGTTTTTTAATGGTGGCTTGGAAAAAATGGCACGTGAGATGGCCTGATTCTAGGTATGTATGTATGGTGCAAATTAGGGTTATAACAGATGCCCCCTAATGTGTGAGGTTAGAAGAGCATCTGATGGCAGCAATACATTACCAATATTCACCAACATACAAAGAGAGTGAGCCCAGGGACTAGAGTTCGGGAGGTGCCATCTGCAAAATAACAATTGTCTCACCGAGGCGAGCATACCCATGCTTGGAATGAAATAAAATCATGGCTTCCAATCAAATACATTGCATATCCATTTCATATAACTATATAAAGTGTAGCCGTGAGCAATAGACAATGGATCTACATCTCGAAATAAAACATATATACATATATAGTATCCATATTGAAGAAGCTAATGATGCCTAATGGTTGGATATGAGGTCTTCAGAGCTCGAGCAACAACTTCAGAATCTTCACAACTCGGGTAGGAGTGTAATATAAGTGTACGAATTCACTACCCAGAGGTCTTTGACAACTCATTGGGAACAGACTGGAGGATCTTGATGATCAAGCTGTGGGCTTCATTGATTTCGAACAAAGACTTGATTGGGATTTTGGGATGGTCGAGCATGAGGTCAAGAGAAAAACTACAGAAGGGCCAACTCAAGCTTGGTAAAAACGTCCCATGGACAATAGCACGACAAAAGATGAGACTCAGGTAGCATGGTATTGACATAAGTTTACGATGTAGGAGGCAACACAAACTCTCCATATGTTTGGAAGAATAACCAAACAGAGGAGGACACAACTCTATGTAGTGAGAACAACTTCCTAATGTCATATTAAATTTTGGATCTTGGAGAACAAACGGAAGGATGTGCTTTGTTCAAGGGTGACTTGTGTGCTACCAAAAAGAAAATACTTTTCCCTTCCTCTTTTTGGGGTATATTCGATTTTTTTGTCTTTTCCAATAATTTTTGGGAAGCTTGAAAAGAATAAAATAATGCTACGTTACAAAGGGGGAATGAGTTTCAAAAACATACTAGTTCCAAGAACAAGTAACACACTAATTCTCAGAGCAACGAGACATATGTAGGAAAAGGACACTCGGGAAAATCCCTCCATGTGTCAAGGTGCTAAGAAATAGAGGAAAAGTGCTACAAGGCTTGCGTATAAGGCATGCTTCAGATGGTTCAGTTGAGGGAAACATGGAGCCAACATTAGGCCAAAGACACAGGAGTGAAAATGTGATTAACAAGACACAATGATAACGTCATTCAATGTAATTTTAACGAGCCCAGAGAAGGTAAGCTTGATGGTTTTTCATTTTTAGAGAGTCTGAAAAAACGTAAAAGGAGACTCCACTAGGGTACCTTTTTCGAAGGTAGTCTAGTTGGTTCGAAAAAAGGGGTAAACTAGCATCAAAAAGACATCTATGCAAAACCTTTTTAACTAGTGTGACAAAGACAATATCACTCGATGATCTTTTCATTTTTAAGGTGTTTGAAAAGGGCTTAACTATGGACTCCATACAGGATGTTCTTCTCAACCAATTTAATGAGTGTGAAGGAATAAGGTCACTCGACAATCTTTTCACTTTTAGGGAGTCTGAAAAGAGCTTAACTATGGACTTCGTGGGGGTTCCTTTTTCATAAATTTAGTCCCCCAGGCCCAAAAAACTGTTTAAATTATACCTGAAAATACTCTTCTAGAGAACTGAAGCTCCTAGAGTATACCTTTGTTCGTACAATTGACCATCTAGACCGAAAAAGGGGTAAACTACCGCCAGGTAGACGTGCCTTCAAATTTCAGTTTAGCAAGCGTGAAGGGAAACAAGATCGCTCGGCAATCTTTTCATTATTAGAGGGTCTGAAAAGGGCTTAAAAGAAGACCCGTCACTATTTGGGAGTCTCGAGGGTGAGTTCAAGAGTGACGATGAATCATGCAAATGAGGCTCAAACTCGTAATTAGGATAACACTAATAAGGAATCCTGAGCCTATAATCATTAACGATAGCATGGATGCCAAAAATGCAACCAGGATCTACCTAGGGAATCCATGTGAAGGTAGGCTCTACTACTAAGTTATGACACTTCTAAAGTAGTAATGAAGGTTCCATGTTGCAACTTGGTGGGGTCGATCCTATGGAAAAGAGAAAAAGACAACGAGATACATAAAGTGGAGGTGGAATCCTAACTTAGATGAAACAAGTTGGAAAAAATGACTTTTTACCAAAGGACCTTTAAAATGACCCAAATCTCCAAAATTTTTCCCAATACCCAAAGTAACCCTATCGTAACATTCCATAAGAAACTCTTGAACCATACTAAACGATTTTCAGGCTAGAAAAAACGACAAAGGGGTCCAAAAAATGACAAAAATGGGGCAAAAAGTCTATAAATAGAAGTTGGTAGCTCATTATCACCATTGTTAATTGCGAAATTGACTAAGAAGCCAAAAACACCCCTTTGTCAAAAGAGTTGATTCTGGGAGCTTCATTGGACGAAACAAACTTCTGCTTGGACAAAGTAAGTACACACTATCCCCTCTTGCATTTCAATTCTTCGTTTGTGCATTTATTTTTATTTTTTGGTGGGGCCCTGACCTTTAAAAAGGTAGGCCCTACGTATATGCGGGTTGTCTTATGACAGCCAGCATATGCCCGCATGCAGAGAAAAAAATGCACGCGGGCATACACCATTGTGTATATTACAACCTATGTATACCCTCCGTCATGTGGAAAATAAAAATAAAAATAAAATAAAAATATGCAAGAGTTAATCCCCCATGAATTTGTCAATTAAAGGATGTATGTTCATTGGAGCAAGAGGGAGCATGAGGAAATTGATTTTTTTGTCAGAGAGGACCCTGATGCTAGTGTTGCATTTGCTCAATGTGGTTTGTTCAAATTCTTCTAGTGTCCATTCATGTGGGCACAACCCAGGTTGCTGAATGCCTTGGTAGATTATTGGCATCCTAATGTAGAGGCATTCATGCTTGAGGGACAGTTGTTCACTCCAACAACTGAAGATATCTATTTTATGAATGGCCTCTCAAGGAGAGGGTAACTAGTCAACTTTTGCACTTTTCTGTCCGGGCCTCACAACATAGCAGAGTTGATTGAAGTTCATTGCGAAGCTAGAACAGACAAAGTGGGCACTCAGGTGTCGATAAACAAGTTTCAAACCGATCACTGAAAGTTATAGTTTTTCTCATTGGGTGGATCACTGGATCCATAGCTTTACATCAGGCTTCCCGGGTGCACATGAATTGTGCGGTTCAGTGCTTAAATGCACAAATTTTCGACTGGAGCACCACCTTACTAGATTGGAGGAAGAGGAAGTTGACAGAGTGTTATATGCAGGGACACAAAAACTTTGGGTTCGGCACTATTCTTTTCTCTTTATTCTTCAAGAGGATCCCCAATCTCAGTCCCAGATAAACGATACGAGGGCACGAGGCTTCTGTCCCAACACTATGCAGGTGGGCAACATTGTTGCCATGAGAGGGGGGAGGGAGGACTATCGAGGCCTTCGACGAAAAGTTTTTTTCTTGTTGGGCACGATAGATTCCGGTCATGGAGGACTACCCCTATGTCGGGATCAACTTTTCTAGAGATCCTGACATGCCTGTACCTCCTGGAGAGGAGCGAGGAGAGATGGTTAAGTTTGGTTTTTAAATTTATTTAATTTTTATTTAATTTTATGTATATCATTTTTTTTTTTGTGTATACCAGAGTATTTGACACTTAAGTATCTATTATGTGTAGATGTGGGGCCAGTGCATCTAGCAGACTTCACGAGGACCAGGTGGTGTCCTCGACCAGAGGCAGGACCAGCCGCAGCCGATGGACTAGCAGTAATAGGGGGACCTCTAGCCGGAGAGGCTGAGAGAGTTTTGAGATGGGTGAAGTGAAACCTCACCATGCTTACTTGTACAGTTCCTATGGAGAAGATCGAGGATATCCCACTGTCGATGAAGACTCACGTTGTTGGGGTACCATAGACTTGGGTCCAGCCCTTCTGGCATTTGTGCAATGCTGTTGTTCACTATGTCAGGGCCAACAGACCCTGCCCTTAGCTAGGATATACTTCTTATGTGTCGAGGGCACCTTTTGTATATTTTTGAGTGCATAAGCCCCGTGACTCTTACTGGACCTATTTTTGAGGTGCTTGTGCCCACCTATGTACTCTGATACTTTGCGATATATATATGCATATTTACATATTTTTGTGCTTTGTGGATTACATTTATTTACAAATGTATTTACATGTTTGTGTGTGTGTGATTTTTCTTACATGTGTGCAATATGCCAATCTAATATATTATTAGCTAGAGTATATGTAACTTGATTCAATCTCCTAGGAACATGGATATATGTAATGTAATCAAATATTTGTTCTAAGAGACATACCCTAAGGAAATGTCGGTGTAGAGTGGGATCGTAAACATGGTAAACTCCACTTAACTGAGACACAACCAACTGAGCATCTAAATAGGCCCGGAGGTGAAAGATACCATGCGACAAAGCCTCATGAAGCAACTCAAGAACTGCGGTGTATTCGGTGACATTGTTTGTGGTGTAACCTAATAAGATACCTCCTAAAGATATAAACTGGCCCTGAGATGTGAAAATCACCCAAGCTACGGAAGCAAGCCTCCGAGTGTGTCGGCTAGCGTTGTGCACAAATGCAACAAACACCTCTAATTCACTTGATATCTGCCACAGTGAAAAAGATGACATAAAAAATGACACGTCCATAAAAGTGAAAAGACAAAAACTAAAAAAGAAAATGTACAAGAACTATACATATGTTACAAGAAGTCACCCGAGGTGACCCATCTATGAGTAATACTTCTTGAGGTAGAGCCCATTTCTAGGCTCATCCAAATCATTTCCCTCAAAGTACACCATACAATAAGCGCCCTTATTTAGAAACTCTTTCACGATGAAAGGTCTGAATCACATGGGTTTGGACTTGCCTGCCCCCATGGGGTCCTTATCTTGGTTATAGACCAAGACAAGGTCACCTTCAGAGAAAATCCAAGGACGAATGTATCAATCATACTGACACTTGACTTTTTGTTTGTTAGCCTCATTAGCCAATGTTGCATCATGAGACTTCTCATTGAGTTGATCGAGGTATAATAAACGCTCTTCAAGCGGTGGAGTGTCTAGAAATAATTGTACTGCCAACTTTAGAGACAGGATCTGGCACTCTATGGGCAAGACTGTTTCCAGCCCATAAATGAGTTGAAAAGTTGAGAAACTAGTTGCAGTATTAAGAGACGTTCGGTAGGCCCATAATGCTAAATATAACATCAAATGGAAATTTTACTTGGTCGAATTGATCGTTCGCTGGAGAATAATGCTAATAGATTTATTCACAACTTCCACCTGACCATTCGCTTGTGGGTAGTAGGGTGATGAATGTTCTTGCCTCAAACCAAGATTTGATGTTAACTATGACATCATTTTGTTCTGAAAGTGACTGCCATGGTCAATGATAATCTCTCTCGGGATGTAGAACCTTGCTATTATCTGGTTAAACAAAAAGCGAGTTGTGGTCTCTCCGTCATCTTTTAACGTTGGCATAGCTTTGACCCACTTGGTGAAGTAGTCTACTGCTATGATGATATAACGGTGCACCCTTGCTGAAGGTGGGTTGCATGTAGTGTAATCGATCCCCCACTTGGTGAAGGGACCAACGGTAATGACAGGAAACATGGGAGCGGGGTGTGCCCTCATCGTCCGAGAGAAGATATGACACGGGTGGCACTTCTTGACCGATTCAACACAATATTTGATTAATGTCAGCTAGAAGTAACTGACTCATAGAATCTTTTGGGCTGTTTCCATCCTAGAAAAATGGCCACCACATGCTCTAGTGTGAAAATTGTTAAGCATGATTTATTCTTCTTCATGCGTGAGACATCGATGAAGGATGCAATCTACACCTCGATGATATAAAGTGTCCTCGAGTATGATATAGTTCTTGGCCTAATGGCGTATACGGTGACACTCATCATGAGAAGAAGAGGAAGGGACTTCAAAGTCTAGAGATAGACAAGTACATCTCCATACCTGGGGTCCGAAGATGTGATCAAAAACATGTCTCCTTTAATAGGTGACTCTTCGGGCATAACAACACCTAATAGGACTGGAATTTACGAGATGAGTTCTGCAAAGACCAGCGAATTTTTGGATTTTTCCGAAACAAAATCTAATTCAAATTCTTGGAAGACAACTATCCATCTACTAATATTTCCGCCAATTACTTGTCGTGTCAACACGTACTAAAATGGATTCACAATGGCAATGACAGTGGTCTTGCGAAACAAAATATAATGCCGGAACCGTTGGACAACATCAACTGATGCCAACGCAAGTTTTTCAATGTGGGAATAATTGAGTTATATTCCAACCAGGCCTCGGCTCAGGTAATAAATCACATATTCTAAGTTCAAATGATCCTCTTGAATAAAGACCATACCGATGGTTGACTCTGCCGCAACCAAGTACAATAAGAAATCCTTATTATAATTGGGTGGTCGAAGCAGAGGGGCATTCGTGAGGGTGCATTTCAATTCTTCGAAAGAGCATTGAGCAGCTTCGTCCAAATGAAAAGGAACGTCCTTCTTCAGTAAATGCATAAAGCCCTTTGTGATCTCGACATAGTTTGCGACGAAACGTCGTAAAAAGTTCTATTTTCCCTGTAAACGCTGAAGCTGAAGGATTGTGCGCGGTGGAGGCAACTGATCTATTGCCTCAACTTTGAGACGATCGACCATGATCCCTGTTGTTAAAACTATGAAACCTAGCAGACGAACCGACATCACGTAAAAACTACATTTTTTTGGATTCAAGCGAATTCGGTAGTAGCAACATCACTCAAAGATAATTCAGAGGTGTGTGGGATGATCATCTCTCTTACGAGATCGTGATGCTAAATCATCAAGGTAGGACTCAACTACATGTTTGAGTCATGGAAAGCTAAAGAGATAGCCCACTGAAAGGTAGCTCCATCATTTTTCAGACCAAAAGGCATCTTCCGATAAGTGAACGTACCCCACGGACAAATGAAAGAGGTTTTGTGTTGGTCTTTGAGTTTGATCTATATCTGATTGTATCCTGAAAATCCATCCATAAAATAAAAGGCCTTGCAACTTGCGCATTCATCGACTATCTGGTCAATAAATGGTGTGGGGAAATTATCCTTTGGACAGGCCTTGGTTAAATCATGGAAGTCCGTATATTCGTGAATCGTACCCTATTTTTTGTCAACCGGAATGGGATTTGACACCCATTGAGTCAAATGGACGGGGTAGATAAAACCTACTTTGAGTAGTTTCTCTACTTCAGCCTTAATAATTGTTGCTTTCTTAGGAATGACTAGACTAAGCTTCTTCCATACTGGCTTAGCATCAGGATAAGTCATGATTTCATGTTCGACGATTCTTGGATCAATTCCTAGCATTTCATCGTAAGACCGGGAAAAAACGTCGCGAAATTCTTTAAATAAATTTGTGTAGATTCGAATTTCCTCGGGGGAACAATCAACTCCGATGAGAATATTCTCCATGATGCCAGGGGTTCTGGAGATATCAATAGGTATCATTTCAGCGATGGTTTCCATATTACCCTTGGCGTAAACAGTGTGTGTAGCCAAGGGGTTGATAGGAAAATACCTATCTCCAGTCATAGTCAAAGTGAATTATCCTGCTTCAATTCTTCTTAACTCTGGGAGGAAATAAGATCTGTGATGGTGATCATCCTAGGGTCTGTTCGGACTATTCATTGCTTCAATAATCTCTTCGCCTAAGGGCAAGACTAAGTCTAAATAATTAGTATCGGCAAGGGAACCTTGAGTCCAAGTAGGCTTGAGAAATGGATCTAACTCTTGTGTGAGATTCGGATTGGGGGCAGTGGAAGCTTGATGGACTATTGAGTATGGAACTTCAGCCGTGGACAAGGGCATGGCCATACCTTGGTACCCTATCCCTTCCATCGTGGCCAATGGGGAAGGAAGAGTCCATGGATCATTGAAGTAAGTGGTACAAAACGACGAGACTTGAAAAATATCAACCTTAGGCTGGTCTGATATGAAATTAAGATAGTTAGAAGGAGGCAGGTAATCGAAAGTACCTGTCAAAGGTGGGCACAAACCAACCCCTCTGTTGACAATTCTGGGTTGAGGGTTATCAATAATTGGGAACGTGGATGCCCTTGATGAAGGGTCAAGACAAGAGAATGACAACTAATCAATGGTCACGATCTGATCCTCGTGTGGGAAAAAAAAGACCGAGAAAACTGTAGCGACCATTGCTTGCATAGCATAGGTCCAACTCCTTCCTAACAAGAGATTCTAGTTGAGAGATGCATCGACCACTTCAACCTCAACGCACACGGTCTTCCCTCCTAACTGCACGAGGAAAGAGGGGATAATTCCATGTGGTCAGAACAAATGACCATCGAAAGAGGTAAGAAGAGTCGGTGGAGAAGACAAAATGGATTGGCCAATGGCCTTCCAACATGCCAATGACGTCATGCATGTCGAGGCACCCTCATCAACCACTGTGCAAAAAATGTTCCGGGTAAAATTTTTTGTGGTGTAAGACACTACTATCTGAAATTCCACGTGGTAAGGGAGACGAGGTTTTAAGTCAGTCATATCAAGCATGATCATACCTAGAGTACAAGTCATAGCAGATCCTAAGGTGGATAATAGAGCCTTTTTCCAGGAAGGGCATATCTGGAGGACCTCCAAAGCAGACATCGCACAAGGGGTTTGAGACAAATCCTCAACCACATAGTAGTTATGGGTAGCCCTTGCATTTGGATTGTGATAATCTTTCTTGAATGCACATTTTGGGATGCATGTCATTGTTTCTCCTAATGTCTTCTCGATATGGAGAGGAAGAGGTGGGCTTTCGGCTTATTTACTTTTCTTAGAGGTGTTTGTCATTCTATAATCATGCGCTCTAGTCGATATATAGGCATTAACTTTCATCATATACACGTTCATGGACGAAGAATTTCTAGAAGATGGAGGGGGTCCCTGATTTCCCCCATCGATGCTGAGAGAGGCTTGAGTTAAATTTTTCCCATGTTGAAATGGGTTCATTAACATAGCAGGTTGTTGTTGCACCAATAACTTTTGGGCCACTGCAAGCCGAGGGCACTGGTGAGTTGGGTGGTCTTCCATGCACAGGTTACACGAATACTTCAACTTATTATTTTTTGTGTTGCCCCCACCATCATTATTGGTAGGTTTCTTATCCCCATTACCCTTCTTTCATTGTTTCTTCTTTCCGTCAGGCTGTTGGGTGGCCTTCGGGTTTGTCAATTGCACACTCTGTACATCTGATGTTTAGGTAGGGGGAGGAGCCAGACCAGTGGTCTAGCTGGCGGCTTTCTGCTGTATCGACAGTTGTTGCAATTGTTTTGATAGTTGATCAACAAGCTTCATTTGTGTTGAACCAACAATACCATCGACATGTGGTCCAACTCTCTGTCGAGTCTTGTCAAGTATTGACCGTGGTGCATCTGGAAAAGTTTTGTAAAGTAAACTAGACTGAGAGAAAATTATCTCTAGTTGTTGAACTCTCATTATTGCATCTTCTTTAGAAAACATTCTCGACGTTGCAACATCTTTGGATAACTGAGGTACCAAAGACTTAAGGAACCACTCAAGAAGGAATGTTGGTGGGACTAGCACTTTTATCAAACTCTTCTGGCATCTCCATTCTCGGATGTGATCGAAGATATGGTCTGCTAAATATGGTAATTGTCGAGTCATTCAAGAAATCCTTAAGATTCATTCGAGAAATAACCTTGTCAAGTCTGGAAAATGCAAAGTTGCCAAAAACAATAGTTTGGGTTGTTGATTATAACCATGGAAAAAGGGGCCTGGAGTTTGACTGGCACCAGGTTGCTAGGAAAATTTAGGTTGTTGGCTAGGGTTCTGGTAAAACCCATGGCCATGAACAACGTATAGATTTTTTTCTTGTTGAGACATCTTCAGATGACTCCCGTAATAGGACGTAGAAGGTTGGGCTTGCGTTGCATTCCAAGGATTTTGGGAAGGGTTGCCCCCTGTCAATCCGATGATCATAGGTCCTGAGCCCTGCCTGGGGATTCCATTGGCTATGGAAGGGGTTGCCCTCATTCGTCATCCATGACAAGGGAATTGATTGCTTCCATGGATTCCAAGGTCCTTGTGAGGAAGGAATTCCTGTGTTTTCCCCCTATGCAGGAATAGTACCCTGCATAGGATTTTTTTTTCCGTGACCAAGGTTGCCCCCAGCCGAGATGACAGCTGACGAGAAAGTGTTGTTACCAAATGCACTGAACAAAGAGAATGATGTCGATCCTACCGGCATGCTATAAGAAGGAATTCCTTGACTACCTGCTCCAAATGAGCTAAAGTTTACATTCAACCCAGCGGGATGTTGGTGAGAACCACCGAGCGAAGGGGATGAAGGAGGTATATGACCCCCTCCATAAGGGAAAGCATTATAGGAAGCTGAAGTGCCCCCCATGGATCCGTGCAGAGGAGCATTAGATCTCCCTGCCCCCAGACCTAAATTTTTTAGAGTGGAGATGAAAGGACAGAGTTCGTATCGAAGCCATGCATCCCATATGAGAACGGAGGGCATGTCGCACTCTAGGTGAAAGGAGCAGTGATCGTCGAAAAATATGAAATTGGACCATTTCCCGAGGTAGAGGTGGTCGATACCATGGTGGTCTGAACTGATGATGGTTGGTTAGGAGGTGGAACACCGCCTGTAGTGACAACCATAGAGTGAATATGAAAATTCCCTAAATAAGTCACAACATTTGTTTCCATTGCTTCTTGTGACACTGCCTGGCGCTCGTAAGGATAAACCTGTACGATGATGGATGAT
The DNA here is from genome assembly GCA_009831015.1 of Picea engelmannii. Lineage (NCBI taxonomy): Eukaryota > Viridiplantae > Streptophyta > Pinopsida > Pinales > Pinaceae > Picea > Picea engelmannii. The sequence goes on from ML780361.1 coordinate 86,207, forward strand.
GATAGATCAATGTTCGGAGGTTCGTGTTGACCATGATCTTCCAATCCAAGGTGTGAAATGGTTGGTTCCTTTGGAATCAAATGTTCTTCTCTCGGATATGAGTTGGGCATAGTTTCCTGTGACCCGGTCACCTCAAAAGACCCTTCCTGGTCTAGTCTTCGCCTTAGCGGTGGCGGGGGTGGCTCCATATTAATAGGCGATAGGCCAAGAAGCCTTCGTGACCGACGGAGCTCCTGATCCTCCACTATGTGAGAAGATCAATGACACACTAGGGGTTTCTGTTAATGTTCAAGAACCAACACACACTAGAAAAAATTACCTATGAGATAAAACAAGCAGTCACTAGCTAGATGGAAGAATAGTTGCAACAACCAACACTAGAGCAACTTACCGGTGCAAGTGAAACTCGAATACAAAAGCACCCTCCGGGTATACTCTGCAAATCATGGCTCGATGTCTATCCTAGGTACCATGGTATACCCCCGCAGTCACCTGTGTAAGTCTCTAAAATAAAAGAAACTAGGTTGCCAACGCGCAAATAGTAACCAGGTGAGTATAGTCGACAGTCAGGTGGACCGCAATGAGAAGGGTATCAATCCTGAAACCTATCAAGCATATCGAAAGCAAGTGTTCCATAATATGACTGAGGACCTTGAATGAATTCGAGACCCACGAAGCTCCATGGAAAATGTGATCAACGAAATCCCAAGATAAGCCTTCTATATGCATTCCCCACTACACTTGGTCCGGCATTGGAGGGGTTATATCCGCTACCTTTCTGCACACGACCTCGTGTTAAGCCCCTGTGTTAGAGGGGTGCCCAGATAAATTTCATGATACTGGACTTTTTAACACTCCCTAGCACAGACTCTTATGTTTGTTTTTGTAGCCTTCAAGAGTTTCCTCTCCAATCCTAAATCAAGGCTCTAGCCTAGACTAGTTGATGGACCCTACAAACATAAAGTCTAGTTGATTGGATCCTATAATTATAGGAGATCTGATGTTTCAGATATCATTTGTGGGTCTCATGATGAAGTTCCTGGTTTGTTGGTCTCTCGGTTGTTTTCTTTTCCCCCTCCATCCTTTTCGCTCGATCCTCTATCACCCTACTGCATTTTTCATCCACCGTTGCGCCCCTCTCTCCCTTTCCCATTTGTCCCATTGACCACAGCTCACCCGCCACTCATCCCTAAATGAATAAATGAACTTAGGATAATAATCAAATAATATTAAAGGGTTAGTGGCATTTTTTAATGCTTGTTAGCCTAATAAAGTTGTTTTGAGAGGACACGTTAGTAATAATTTTTTGTATAATTAGTTTAATTAAATAGGCTAGACCATTTAAATAATCCATTAATTAATTAATTAATAAGTAATTTAGTTAGTTAGTACATAGGTTAGTGTTTTACTAATCCAATCATTAAATTAAAAACACAACTAAAAACAAATAAAACTTAATATTAAACATATAATATAAAATAGCAAAACTTATTTTAAATAAACTAATAAAACAAAAACACAAATAATAAAAAACTAAAAATTAAAAAAAAAAACTTATCCTAATTTTCATACCCACTGACCCGTGCATGTGGGACCCAACCCCCCTCCCGC
>ML780361.1:94546-112695 GCA_009831015.1 Picea engelmannii
TATGCTTCCAAAACAAGAAATTTTAAAATGTATTATTTTCTTCTTTTCTGAAGCAGAAGGGGAAAAATAAAGACAAGAAAAAACCAAGAAATGACTTCTAGCCCACCTATGGATCGCAGGGAGTCTGACCAAACCAAGAAGGTTGATTGGAAAAGACTCGTAGACTTGTCTCAAACCCTATAAAGAAAACACAAGAAATATTTGAAAAAAGAAAAGCTAAACTAAATTCAAACCTAAGCGACAAAAAATTATAACAGAGACCATGGATGGATCAAGAAAATCCTTGGGAAGTACAATTTCTGACAGGGAAGAGGATGAATGCCCCTTATAAAAAAAAAAAATTCTCAACACAAGCACGCTACTGACACTTCAGTAGCCAACATATATTTGCAGGATGTCCAAAGGTAGGGCATGTATGCATGCGTGCAGGCCCACTACAAGCTACGTACACCTCTGTAACTTCTCAAAAAAATGAAAGCCAATAGTCAAGAAAAGACAGGGAGTACTGGTATGGAAGACCAAAATCCCTTAAAGACACAGAAGCTTACTTTGTTAAAGAAAATGCAAGAGGAATTTTGATAAAGCAAAGCTAATATGAGGTTATACCTAGGCTACAGATTGCAACAACATAGACTAGGACTAGATCAAGAAAACCCCTGATAAGGATCACTTCTGACAGGGAAGAGGATGATTTCCTCTCCTTAAAAAAAAAATAAAAAATTCTAAACTCAGGCACGCTACTGACACTTCATCAGTCAGCATATGTACGCGGGATGTAGAAGGCTAGAGTGTGTATATACACGTGCAAGCCTTCTATAGGCTACGTATACCTCTGTAACTTCCCGAAAAATAAAGAATCAATCAAGAAATCAAAGTAGGGAGTACTGGTATGGAAGACCAGAATCCCTACAAACTCACACTCTTGTTGAAACTCTAGAAAAAGGTAGTCAAACCAATTTAAAACTCCCAAAAGGTATCCCCAAACAACCCTAGAGATCTTCCCCAGTATGGTTGCCAATTCAGATGTGGGTTAGAAAACCCCCTACAGACTAACACTAAGGGTTCTCTAATGCATGCAGAAACAACCGTCTAAAGTCTCCTACTTTTTACTATTATCCTGGCATAGACCCCACCTTCATGCATAAAACAAAAGGATAAAAGGATTTGGTAACTCTACCTTGAACTCCATGTTTGGTGTAGATCATTTTGCGCTTGGTTGCTCCTCGACTGCAAGTCTCCTCTAAAAGCCAACCTACATTCACAAACATACAAACAAAGAACTACGAACATGCATCTTATATATAAAATAGTGGGTTAGATGTTCTAATAAAATATAAATCAAAACTGAATATTGAACACCTCATATGGCGAGACGGGAAAAGTAATTATTTTTATTAACCTCACAAAATTCACTTACAATGGTGAGATCGTCTACTTCTCCTCAAATCTGATCCTGGGCTCCTCTTCAACTGTGCACCAACTGCTTCCACATATGCTTCTCTTCTTCAGTTCTCACAAAATGGTTGCAAAAGATTGGGGAAAGGAGAATACAAAAAAGGGCAGAGTTTCTTTTCTCTTATTTTTCTCTATTGAAATGGGACCCCTACCTCTTCTTTTATAGTCTAAAAGAGGGTAGTTATTTGGTTGATTAATCGTCTATGGGTGGTCAAACGGTTTAGGCAATTACTCGAAAATATGTATTTCGTTTGCAACTTTCTATTTTTTGTGCTTTTGTTAGTATACGTGGGTTGTAATCGGTCAGTTAGCATATATATGCGGGCAACAGTGGTGCAGGGTGCACACATCTTCAAAAGGATGGTTTTTAGAAGAGTTGTTTAATGGTGTCTTGGAAAAAATGGCAAGTGATATGGCTTGATGCTAGGTATGCATGTCTGGTGGAAATTAGGGTTATACCAACTTGTGTTTGAAAAAGAGATTTCTAGGAGTGAAGTTGATGTTTATTGAGTTTTTCAATCCATATTATGTGCTAATGGGGATGATGGAATTGTTAGAATCTATACTCAACATCTGAAAGAGAAAAATGTTAATTTCTACATAAGAATGTTTTTACCTTTAAGTTTTTCCTAAAGATTTTATAACAAAAAATTTAAAGGATACCAGATATATATTTGGGCCTTAGGAAAATAGAATTAATATTGAAGAGAGGCCAAGTATTCTAAAATAAATAATAAGAAGAGAATGAGAAATGAGAATTTAGGTTCTTAATTGGAAATTAAAAGAAATTTAGAATTTAATGCATTGTCATTAATTAATCTTCATTAGAATTTCGTAAGAGAGGAAAGTTTACCAGGAATTACACAGTAAATTTGATCTCCAAAGGGATAATATTTAGAAATATTAAGTACTCCTAGAAAATAGCAAGGAGATGGATGTAAATAGGAGATTATTAATTTCTCGATCACCCCATATGGGGGTTCTAGTCTATGTTTATGGTGCCCCTGATTAGAGATATTCTCCCCTAGATGAGGGTGTCATATCTTCTTCAGTCTTGAGTCAGTTACACCATATTTATACTAGTAAAGTTGAGTATTTCATGGAAACCTCAATATTATCACCAAGGGTTCCATGCATAGCTTAGTATCATCACCATGAGTGTGCACTTGCCTTTGAATCACAACAAGGAAGGTGCCACACATGTCAATTCATTATTCTCTCCTCACTCCACTAATGATTCGTTAGTTAATTTATGAACGAATGGCTAGTTAACTAGGAATAGGTGGCAGTTCACTCCAGTATCTATCAAGGAGTGTCTAGATCTTTGTATATCACTACTATGGCGAACTAGTTTGCTCGTGTAGAGTATATCATGTGTATTCTTACCATTATTCATTGATTTAATATGATTATTTCATTCTACCTTGTTCTCTTCTCTCTCTCAAGTTTTGTGTGTTCATTTTCTACTAGCCAAGTTAGTGTGAAAAATGTACAGGTCCCATATGCCTAAATTTCCTTTGAGGGTGTCGGGATTGGGTTTATTCCCTCCATCATGTATAGGTCTATAAGATCCACATTTAGTACTAAAAAACTCTCAATGTCACGAATATCCGCCACTCAGAGGATAATAATATCCTAAAAGGATTCTTTATGGTGATTCAACATGTTTTTCTTGGCATTGGATTCCTACAAGCTTCATTCAAGGCCTAAGGTTCAATTTTCCTCTCACAACTATGTAGAGAACTCCAAAACCTATACCTAGTATTCAAAAACACCTAAAGGAGTCCATATATCCAATCGATGGCCAAACATCTCCTTCATAGTTCATCTATGTTTTTTAAGTTGTCATTTATGAATGTTGAGACCTAGAAGCTACCTTTAGAGCCTAATGGTGTCGATATCCCAACTCAGAGGTATACAATACTCTTAAGCGGTTAGGTTTGGTTGTTCAATGAATTTTTCTTTGATATATATTCTTATAATCTTATTATATGTCCTAATGATTTCGTTTCTTCCTTTTACCATGTATTGGGCTCTATGTCCCATCTTTTGTGCTCAAAACCTTCTAATGGTGCCCATATGACCACTCAAAGGTTAAATATAGCACAAAGAAGTCATGAGTGGTCATTCAAGTCATATTTCATGTAACTTAATCCCTAGAATATACGTTTTAGGCCTAATGGCAAGGCTTCATCTCTTCAGCTTGTTTAAGGACTCAATATTAATACCTAGTTCCAAAAAAAAATTAATTGATAAAAAACTACTACTTGTAGACAAAGGATATCCTTGCGTGGTCATGTGTGTTACTTAAAATAAAATTGTTTGTCCCTAGATGCATAAAATATTCCTTTATGGACTAATTCCAAAGTGTCATCCTTTGACCATGTTAAATACATGAAACCCATACCTTGTTATAGAGAATTCACCATGGTTCTCATATCCCCTTGAGAGGTCATATGTTTTGGTTCGCAACCTCATTCTTGGGCTTGGGTTCCTATAATATTCATTTATGGCTTAAGGCTTTGTTTTTCTCGTCCATTTATGTCTTCGACCCTAAGACCAATACCTAGCATTCAAAATTTCATAATATAATGAATATCCCCATTTAGAGACCATGGACACAATTGTAAAATCATGTGTTGTGGTTCATGGAATCATTATCAAACCAAAATTATTAAAATCTTCCTTAAGGGTATAAGGCCTAAGTTTCCTCCCTCATTGACATAAAGGTCCCTAATACTCATACCTAGTATCCAAAACCTATTAACAACATCTATATCACAACTAGGAGGCAATTATACCCTCAAGACATCATGTGTGTTGATTCAAGGTGTTGGTGATAGACATGAATTCCTAGAATATAACTTCAGGGTCCAATCCCTATGTTTTCACACCCAACCATGTTTAAGGCCTCAATATACATGCCTAGCTCTCAAAATCTATTAAACGTGATCACATGCCCATTAGAAATACAAGGATACCCTTGAGAAAACCTATATGGAAGTTTGAGTCATCATTCTTACCCCTAGATGTTTATAAGATTCTCTTATGACCTTTTTCTTGATATGGATCCCTCGACCACATTTAGGTCCCTGATACCTATGCTTGGTACTAAGAATCTCTTCATGTCATAGATGTCCCCACTCAAAGGCCGATGATACCTTTGCGAGGTCAAGTGTGGTTGTTTGAGATGTTTTTCTTGGCCCACAATGCCTAGAATATTCATTTAGATCCTAGGGCCCTAATTTCCTCCCTCAACTATGTTATCAACCCAGAGACCCATCCGTAGCTAAAACAACAGAGAAAAAAGAGAGCAGAGCAGAACCCAAAGATTCAAGCTCCAAATTTCCTTAGAGTTTCTAGATGATATGCTTCCTTATTGACTTCCCCAACAACCACATGAGTCAATCCTTGGTCCTCTAATTGAATTGGGAACTTGTGCGACCCTAGAAAGCTTGGATTCCTAGATGTGCTCGGGGAGTTTTCCTAGTTTTGAGTCACATTTCTAACTCAGAATTCGATGTCGATTTGAGAAGGACAAAAGAGGTCAAATTTACCTTCCAATAACTTAATTTCCTAAACAATATTCTCGTTCTTTGTCTTTCCTTTCTCCACCTCCTGAGCCACCATCGCCTCCATGATCCAATAGGTTTCAGCCAACTGAAAGTAGTTTGTTTCCCTGGTTTAGGAAAATATCAGATCCTCAACCCATTCTTTAACTTCTCTGACATTGTTTGTGTCGAAGGCATAGTGATGGGGGCGCCTGACCGCTTCCTCTATCTATGATTTCGTCTTCTTCTACTCATTAGAGCATATATTTTTAATTTTTTTTCCATCCATTCGTGTCACCCTTGTTTTCCTTGTACGATATTCTGTACACTTGGGGAGGGAAATATCCCTTTGTTTCCCCTTATTTCTATACTCCCACACACCGTTTCTGGACATATTTTGACTCTTTCTAGGAATGATCAACACCAAACACAGATCCTTTTTTCTTCTTTCTAGATGACGCTTCCACCTTACTTCTGATTTTCTACTTTTTGTTCTTCTTCTCTGGTTAGCATCCATGAACTTATGCAAATTCAGTCTAAATCACCCATCACCTGTAGTGTCCCATTCTATTTTTCCAGGAGGATAGTGCCACTGGATGGCCTCTACAATTCTCTACCACCATAACCAGTCCCCAAGGAATTGAACATCAGGTTGAGTCGGTCTAGAGTACTCAATTTTGCAAAAAATGAGCCAAAACCATGGTTATAGCTCTTTTTATACTGCCACATCTGGACTCCATCCGGGAAAGTTCTTTTCATGCTTTCTTCCCAAGGCTTCATTCCAAGGAGATTTTTCCTCAAAGTTCCATCACTCTTAATCCCATAACTAAACTTCATGTTGCATAACTCATGATCATTCTCATTATTTACTTCCTACCCATTTGCTTGAGTGGAGTACGAGTAAGCTTGGTGACGAGGATTCCCCTCATGCTATACTTAAATCCCACTTGTCTTGGCCACATCCTTACATGAACCCCCATCAACTCATTCATTATGGTGGGAACCATTGACATGAATATCGACCAACCCTTCATAAAACCACCATTGCATGACAAGTCCTCAAACCCCATCTTCGGACCTTCCAGTTATCTCAGATGTCTTATGAGGCCTCTAAATGGTTGGTATTTTCCCAACCTCAAGCACCCAATCTGAGGGCCTCGTGTCGACGTGACTGATCTTTGAGGTCTCCTTCTAGATAGGTAGGTTAGTGGGGTCCCCAATCTTCCACATCGAAAGGTGGTCTCATTGTTGAATGCCTAGTTTCTCCAAGTAATCTACCACTGAGTTTGCACTACATCACACCTGGTTTGGAATAATCACCAAGAATCTCTTGATTGATTCAACAATCAGAACCCAACCATGATAAATTCTCTAATTTGAAGAGATTTGTTTGGGTCTTATCGATCGATCAATAGCTAAAGAGTTGATATTATTAGGAGAGATTCACCTTTTGCTACCACGACTCTTCACTTACACTCTCTGGCCATGGGTAAAGCTTTGAAGAGCCCTTCCAATTCTGCACCATTATTGGTATTGTACCCCAATTTCCTGGTGAACATGGCTATTATTTTACCCTCTGAATCCCTCTCGCCTCTGATTTCCCCGAATTATCTTTTGATGCTCCATCAAAGTTCAGTTTAATAACTCCTTTCGATGCCTTCCAAACTTGGTGAGGGTGATTCCTACTATGAAATGGAACTTTTATTTCTCTTTGGTAGACCCTACCAAGTTTCTATTGCGTGAATATGATTTCATCCTCAGCTAATAATGTGTTGTCTTCATCTGACCATGTACTCGACACTATGGATTCTTGCACATTTTCTTGAATTATGGCCCAAATTTGTTGAGTAGTGAAGGAATTATTTTTGAATATTCTTTTGTTCAGCTCCTTCCATATGTTCGACATTACAATTCCTAGGAAGATCTCCGAGGATTTGTTAAGAAGTACATCTAGGATGGTTTTTATTCATTCAAAGTATATATAATCTAACTTTTCTAGGTTTTGGTCCTTTTCTCGGGATATTTTTTATTTAACTTTTACCGAAATCTTGAGAGAAATTGTTGGATCTACAAATTTTAGTGGTTTTTCAACAAGCTGAATCCATTTATGCATTCAGAAATGTAATTTAAATAGAAAATTGTGATTTAGTGTAGATTTATGTTTTCAAATTTGGATAAAAAAAACCAAAACATAGAAGAGTTAGAGAAAGCCTCTCTTTCTATATATAAATAATGGAGATGACATAAATTTTTATTATTTTAATGTTTTATGTTATATAGAGGGCCTCTCTATACAAAAAAAATATATATTCAATTATTTGAAAAATACATATTTGTGAATCTATTTTGCTTATGGAACATACTCTCATAATTAATTAAATCCTAATTATACATGTGAATATAATAAATAAGGGGTTAACAACACTTTATTTATTTTATGTTCCAACCAAGCATGTACTATTCTCTTAACATATATGATGAGATACTCCATTCTCTTAACATATATGATGAGACACTCCATTTCCAATAAGGTTAACAAATTTTACCAACACTTGTGTTAGGTCACGACTTTAACATGTTTCCAATAAAGTTAACAAATCTTACTAACACTTGTGTTATGTTACGGCTTTAACATGTTTCCAATAAGGTTAGCAAATTTTACCAACACTTGTGTTAGGTCACGACTTTAACATGTTTCCAATAAAGTTAACAAATCTTACTAACACTTGTGTTATGTTACGGCTTTAACATGTTTCCAATAAAGTTAGCAAATTTTACTAACACATAAATTTTTATTATTTTAATGTTTTATGTTATATATAGGGCTTCTATACAAAAAAAAAATTATATATATTCAATTATTTGAAAAATATATATTTGTGAGTTTATTTTGTTTATGGAACATATTCTCATAATTAATTAAATCCTAATTATACATGTGAATATAATAAATAAGGAGTTAACCACACTTTATTTTATGATCCAACCAAGCATGTACCATTCTCTTAACATATATGATAAGACACACCATTTCCAATAAGATTAACAAATTTTACTAACACTTGTGTTAGGTCACGGCTTTAACATGTTTCCAATAAAGTTAACAAATTTTACTAACACTTATGTTATGTCACGGCTTTAACATGTTTCCAATAAGATTAACAAATTTTACTAACACTTGTGTTATGTCACAGCTTTAACATGTATAGTGTCACAGCTTTAACATGTATAGTATAAGTGTTTTTAATACCATCACTTTAACAACAAGTGGTGCTCACTTGAGATGCTAAAATATATGTTTTCTTTTTATATTTAGGAGTGGATTTGGAATTTTAAGCCTAGTAGTGCTCCAAGTGCTTTTAAAAATAAGTAGTGCTAACATGTAATGCTAAAAGATGTGTTTTATATTTAGGAGTGGATTTGAAATAGTAATAGTGCTCCAAAATCAACTTCTTTTCTTATATGCTAGATATGGAAATGGTTTAAAACCTTAACTAAGGTTTTTATGGACTCAATAAATATCTCAACCCATGACAACAATCTTCTCCATGGATGACACAATGTGCTTTACCTCAAAATTCGATACTTTGAAGAATTCACGACCGTTGGGTTAATTCACCGATTTCTAACATCAATATACCAACTTGGGGAAGTAATAATATGCATAGTACCTAGTGATGCAGTATTTATTAAAATGTGATCTATCTGTATCGATATCCCACTCTATATATTTCATGATAGTATATGGCTTGATATTCATGTTCAGTCGACATAAAATAATATTTCACGGTGTATATCTAGATATATATCACCATAAATGCTGTATAACCGCTGATTATATTACCATGAGCGTTGCATAGCTGGTGTATATTTCTTATTTGTAAACTTGGCTTCTGATTTGAAATGGCATGTTTCTCTTGGATCATCTTAAATAGTATTAAGTTAATAAACCTATATAAAACAATTTTTTGTTATTTCATATTTGTACGATTCATACAAGTTTTGATGGGAGAAGTAATAATGCAGAACATCTATTACCTTACTGGCACCATCTTAAAATAAGTTAACAGCACGCTGGCATTTTGTGTGCAGATTCTCTGCAACGAAAGCCGAGTACTGTAATGGCAAAGCTGGAGCGTTGTATAACTGGCAGTCAGATGGCCTCGTTCTTTATCTCTTGAAAAGTCAGGGAACTTCTAAATTGTTGAAATAATATATTTTGTTATTCAAATCATACTTTAGGCTATTTAGATCTATTGAGATTTAATTTTAAGATCCAATTACAGATTGTCGTAAGAATAGTCGGGTTCATTTTTACGGGCAAATTCCTTTCAACTTCCTGTCAGATATGTGCTTGAGAAAAAAGACAGGATAAGTACCATTTATCCCACACTCCAACCTTATGCACCCAATTACCCAATTATGTTAGATGCAATGCAACCCAGTACTTACTTACTGGTCGCTCTTTACGAGGGTGATTATATATCGAGTTATTTCAAAGTGTATTTAACTTAACATACGGTTCGCTGATTCAGTCCTAAAATCACACAGCATACCTGTTATCCTTTACATTTCTGCCTTCGATTTTTCCTAACTGTAGCCTTTCTGATTTACAGATTCATTTTATTGTGTTCATTATGGACCGCAGTAAAATTTTACGCCGAGCAATGGAGAATAAAATTCGTAAAACACACATTGGAAACTACAACGAAAAAAAACGTTCAAATCAATAATCGACTCTTTCGACTCTTTTGGCATTGTAATGCATCAAATCTAGAGGATTACAGTTGGGCATGCTATCAAATAGTAATTACCGTCTCATAGCAGAGAGTCTAACTTGTGGATCTGCAGAGGAATTTGCCTCGGACAAGCTCCCTCGAATATTAATTCACCCTTATCATTCGTCATCAACTATAGCCCAGCTGGTTTCCAAATGTTAGGGTTACAGTCAATCCCAATCATCTGATCTTGTTTTTGCTGAATGTTCTTCAAATTTTTCACATGTTTAAGCTTCCCTTAGCTGGTAACAAACACAATTGCAGGGTTACTGAATAACATACGCAAAGTAGGAATGTTTGGTATACCTGTACTAGATTTCCAAGGGAATAAATGATGTTCTAGAAAGCTCTATATGCATGAATAGAGTTACTGTGGGCGGAATGTGGGTAGATGGGCCAGGGCGCCACCATAAGTGGAGGCAGAAATGAAATTTAAAATAAAAAACCAGCCTCAGAATGCGAATATTACGCTCGTCTCTCCTATGACCTTTTTTCTTGGCATAATTGGCGACCAGAACATTACATCGGTAGCTCAATGCAATCCACGGAAGGATGTTTTTCCCACCTAATTTATTCAATTTTGAACAAATCATCGCCACGTGCCGTGGACGGCACGTCCTCAAGTCTATGCGTTCACTTCTCCCTCGCACTTCCAACGGTCTACGATGTTCTCCGAGCAATACATCGTCGTCTCAAAACCCTTGTGGATAGACATAAATCCATTCATTCATTCAAACGGAGAACTTACCGTTCACCTCCCAAACGCAATTAGGTTAGAACTAAAAATTCTGAATATTTTCGATACCAATAGCAGTGGATATGCATGCCTGAATTGTTTATTGTACGGGGTTCATATATATTTGCCTTGCCTGGATATATATATATATATATATATATATATATATGCAGCCTGTGTAATCTCTCATGGATGGCGCAAGAGCATGCATTGTGACCTACAGCATGCAGTAGAAAGCAGTTTCCTTATATATATATATATATGCACCCTGTGTTCTCTCTCATGCATGGCGCAAGCATGACTCAATATGACGGTTCTTCAAGTTATGATTTCGGAAAGATATGGTCACCAAGAATGAACTGATCATGATAGTGCTGGCCAACTGCTGAGTCGGGGGATATCATGGTCTTCATCCTCTCACTTGAGGCGTACACCACTAGACATCCAAACCATTGGACTTCGTTGTATTCCACAAGGAGGCTTCTTGTTATTTAATTGGATTTGTAACCAGACTTCCGAGGCTTATACACGTGGAATTATTCTATTTTTATAGACTACATTACAAGCTTCGTCAATTCTAAAATGAATATCGCTATCAAAATCTCAAACAACTATCCCTATACACGTGGAAATATCCTATCAAAATTTCAAACAACTATATCATCAATATAATTGCCCTTGAGATATGGCTATCCATCCATTGAAGGGGACAAAGTGCTTACAAGAAAACAAAAAGCTTTATTTCATAAACAAAAAGCTCTCTTTCATAAGCTCGAGCAAACGAGCTCCACAATATTTATAAGTATCTTTCGACTTACCAGAAGATGTGTTCATTGGAAAATTAGATTGAGAAGCATTGCGAGCTGAAGAGGTGGCCCGGAGAGCAGAGACATGCCGACTTCCTTCACCCTTTTCTTCATAGTTCACATTGAACCATTCAATTTGATAGCCCTAGAGCTTGACAACCTCCTACTAATTCAATGAGCAATGTTCCTCTCCATTCTCGGAAGGTGAAATTGCAGAGTCTCCCTCTAGACAATTGGAAGAAGACATTATTGTTGTCTTCACACTTTCCATTCTTTCCTTTAAAATTCTACCCTTATGTGAATTCCCATGCGCACGAAGTCAAGGCATAGAGAAGGAGAAGGAGTCTATCGATTCTCTGAAAGCATGAGTCCAACTTCCCACGAAAATCCATCTAACAGAAAGTAAAATGATAACTGGATTCTCCACATCGATGAGGAAATTCTAGGAAACCGAGATAGAGGAGGCCTAGTTATTATCATCAGAAATGAAAGAGGAATATAGTAATTGTTCACCATATCCATTGTAACTCCAACCTTCCTCATCCATATCCTCTCATGCTCAAGGTGATAGAGGTTGTTAATGGTTTGGTTGGCAATGAGACATATCTCATTTATTACGGTAATACATGGAGAATCTATCTCTCAAGTTGTGCCTCTACTTGCCTCCATTTGTCTTGGATGCATGTCAAGCTAAAACCCCATCCAGGATGGAGTCCTTCTTCTTTGCCAAACTGAGATTCTCTAAGAAAATAGGATTTTAGAGTCTCTTATTTGAATTACACTCCAAATCGAGATCCCCCTGACCACTCCAATATTGTACAATTTGCCTGCAACCTTATTAGCTTCTCACCACACATGAGAAGGGATGACACTGAGACAAGGAAGCAGGAGAGATATTTGTAGGCTCAAAGCCATTTATAAGTCATGCGATCAAATCTAAATAATTCTAGAGTCACCTTCTACATTAAGTTTGTGATAACCAAGAGAGATGGATTCCTGGGTTCCTTTGATGAGAGCTAACAAATCTACTACATTTTTTGTCTAATATCCCAAACTTATGCCAAAGTGTAGAGTATAAGTCCTTGAGTATCGCTCAATATGACACCAAAAATAGCGGGGCCATGGTTTTGCTTCGAGGTGCCATCAAAATTTAGCTTGTAGAATCCCAAGGGAGGAATTTTTCATTTGTTGGGACTGTTGACCGTCTCTCCAACATAGATGGTCAACTCCATGTGCCATGAAGAGATGCATCAACAGATGCTCATTTGTCAAAGAAATTTGGTTCTAGAGGGCATGTTTGGCCCCAACACTTCTTTTTGTATCTGAAATTTCCGCACCCCTATGTGGGTCATTGATGTAATAGGTATGCATGGATCATGTCTAGGTCAGTTACCTTGGAATCGGTTCACTGGGAGAGTTCCTTTCACGAGAGTTTTTTATCCTCAGGTTATCAATTGGGCTTTTCAGCCTTCTTGATTTCCCTTCATTGTTTCCCTCACATTTGCAATAATTCCTTCAAAGTGGTGAACAACATTCTAGTGGGATTATCTTTTGGTAACTATTGTAGGGAATCATTGTAAATGACCATGCAAGACATATTAGAAAGTTTCTCGGAATTCCGTCGAGTCTAGTATAGATTTTTTTAATTAATTAATTTTTAATTAAATTTCCTTAAGTTTTGAGGTTTAATTATTTAATTAATTAATTATTTTTGAACAAAAATTGTAAAAACTAGGTCCTTGGATTTTTGATAGGGGTATTTGTGCTCAAAAGAAATGGAATAACACCCCCTACATCCATAGACCAAGTTTCATCTCAGTCGGAAAACTTTTGCTATGGGTTGGTCCACCTAGAGACAGTAAAAAACAACAATTTTAATTGCTAAGTCCAAACATAGCAAAAAAGTAAAAAATTGTAATTTTTAAAAATGAGTTAAAAGGATGATGTAAAGATGGATAAAGGTGAGAGAGATTTTTCCTAACCATTCCTAACCTTTTCCAACCCTCACATCACCCCCCCACCTAGCCATAAAGGAAAAACGTCACTTTTCCTAGAGTGGTGCGTCTTCCTTCTAGAAAGTCTCCAAAAAGTAAAAAATGATAAAAAAAAATCAATGGGAGACTTATGCTATCCCTTGGCATGCTTTTCCTAGCCTTCCACTACTTCTTTGATTCATCCTAATGCCCCCCTCTTGTGGATCTCTTAGGAAAATTCATTTTTTGATGGTTGGGCTCCTTTTTCAACCTTGGCACACATCCCATAAGCCTCACACTACTCTTTTGTGTGATCCTAACATTTTCCACACCAATATACACCCTAGATCTATGATATAAACCCTAGATGGTGTTCTCTAGCCTTGGGTTCTCATCTTGTGCTTGGTGGTGGATACTTGGCATTGATCCAAGAGAGGTAGGTTTGCCTCTCCAAGTATAAATAGATCTCTTTCCTCACTCCCAACTCACCATATCTTGAGCTATTGTTATGCTATTTGATTTTCCCCTCTCTCCCTCTTTCTTTCTCTCTTTTTTTTGTTCCATCATTTCCATTCTTTGGCTCTTAGGGTTTTGGAGTATGTTTTCTCTAAGATCCATTTTCTTAGGTAATAAAGAGAAGCTTTGGAGGACAATTGGAAGAGTTATGCACATGATTATTCTTTCCATACATATGAGGTAAATTTATTTAGATTTGGTTGGTGATTGCACACATTGGATCTTAGGTAAAATGTTACTTGGGTAGATTTATCAATGCACATGCTTGTAGATCTATATATATTGCTTTGCTAGAAAGGATTGAAATTTCATATTCTTAGTATATGCAACATATTATCTCTTGTATGCACATCACCTCTCAAGTCTTGCAGGTTTAGCTTCAAGGGTTTCATTGAGAATGCACCAAGGAAGATTCTTCTCTTGAAACACATACAAACTCCATACTTTCTCACCCTTTACTTTTCTTCTTATTGCTATTCACATTCATATATATTTTAGCTAGTTTAACTTAGCAAGATAGGTCATTTATATCAATTTTTCTTAAGAAAAACTTTTGCCCTAAAAAGACAAAAGTTTTTCTTCACTTTGTTTGTTGTGTGTAGCATTCCCAACAAGGATACCTTGTTGGTTTTTGCAGGTTCATATATGGTTGAGAGGGGTTTTGACTACCCAAATGCATCCACACAACACTCAAAGACCCCCCAAAGGGATTGGTAGTTATTTTTCAACCTTCTTTCTCTTTCTTTAGTTTCTTATGCTTATTATCCTTCATTTCTTGCTGATTTTAGTAGCTTATAGCTTGGGAGAAGGATTGGTATGGCCTACCTCCCAAGTGTAATCTTGGATATAGATCTATCTTAGATTTTTTCATCTCAAAATCACTTTTATAAGCTAGAACGGGGAGTTAGTGAGCTTCTTACTTCCCTTGCTTTCTTGCCTCACTCTCTTTCTTCTTCGTCTTTCTTCTCTCCTTTTCTCTTTCAAGCATTCTCTAAGTCTAATAATTGCCTACCTATTGGGAGAAGAATACCCCAAAGGTAAGGTTAGGGTTTAATATGTGTTATTGATCTAAGTGCTTAATGTTTTAATATATTCTAGATCTACATATCACACATAATCAATCTCTAGCTTAAGCCTATTGGACATAATCAACTTACCTAGATCTATTTGTATGCTTAAGCTCCTTAAAGTTTAATATTTACTTTGCATGCTTAAATTTAACCCTAAATGTTTAAATGCTTCAATAAGTTAAGTCAATGGTGTTTTTTTTTCATGCACTAATCCTAAGGTCATTTGCCAACACACTTAAATTAATTCTTGATAGTATAGGAAAACACTTAAATCTTCTTTCTCACACTTAAATCTTCGATCTTAATGCTCTTAATAATCTTAAGATAACTGTGTTCTTTTTCATATATTGTTGGCAAGTTGTTCTTGCCCCTTGTGGTTTTACTTCTTTACTTTGCAAGCTACATATTGGTGCAACAAGTAATTTTCTCTCACATAGCTTATATGTGTTAATGCCTTTTCATTTCATAAGGTTAAACAACACATTTAAGCTGAAGTAAGTTTTGGCCATAGCACTAAATCACATTTTAAAAGTGTCATAAAATATTTAAAACACTCTTACATACACCTAAAATTCTACCTAATTCATATATTAACTTAATAGGCTTAATGATCCGTCGGATCTTTTAATGACTTATGGTTGAGTTTTAATTTTGCATGCGTTAATTAACAATTTGAGAAAACTTAGTGAAAGAATGAGGAAAGAAGAGGAATTATGACAACCATATACACATATGCAGATCTGAAACGAAAGAATAAACAACAAACCATAACACGCAGATTGATAATGGAGTTTGGCACAACTTTGCCTACGTCTCCGTGCCTTTTCTCTGTGGGGGAGGCTTCTTTATTTCTGCTCAAAAGCTCAAAAGTACATCGCTGCAATGCCAAATAGATACAAGACTGATCTGGTCATGTTCTTCTAGATCTCTAAAACCATGCAAAGAAAATGGCATGCAAAACGGACGTTCGGAGCTCCCAGAAATGGTCCGACAGCGTCTCCTCCTCAAAAGCTTCTCTGCCTCAAAATGGCTTTGGCTTGGCTTCTCCTTAGCATAATTCTTCTATGAATGCCCCTCCTATGGCCTCAAATAGGCCTAAGTTATATAGCTGGGAAGTTGGTTACTCATCTCCATCTTCCTCCCAAAAATTAGGCTCCAAAAAATGCCCAATAACTCCCAAAAATTGAGTAAATACATTAAAAATAGGTTAATTAATAATTAAAACTCAAATCAGTTATAAAACCCACTTTTTAACTACAATATGGGCATAAGCCCCTTATATCCAGTGCGCGCCCCCTTGGCAGGGTCACATGGCTTCATGTGGCCGAGCGCCAGCCCAAAAGGGTTGTGCGCTAGCCCCCTTTTGGCGCTCCTTACAATTCTTTGCAATATATTTTATAATGTGGGTTTTACAACATAAGAATTAATTTGGTGTATTGGCAAAGGACCATTTCTTAAGGTGTTGGGCTTGGTGGTGGTTATGGGTTCAAAACCCATGGACCCCAAAACATTTTTTTTTGAAACATGCCACTTCAATTGATGACTGAGTGCCACGTGGTTGGCCATGACTGGGCCACGTGGAATCTCCCCATTTGATGGATTAATGCCACTTGTCATCTATTGACTGGTCCAGTTGCCTGCCACATGTTTACCTTGTCAGCGAACCTGCCCAATCACCATCAGCCAGAGAGTGCCACGTCATCTCCTGCACAGTCAGCATGCTTACATCAGCATTGACTTTTTGACCAGTTGTCCTTTGACTTTTTACCTATTTGGGCTTCCGATCAAAACGCGATAACTTTCGCATACAAAGCTCGTTTGAAAAAGTAAATATACCGCCGAAATCAAGAAGACGAGACGGACGCAATGGCGCTAGTTTCGTCGGATTCTAAGAACTTTCATTTTTTAGCATTTTTCAAGCCCTATCAGGCTTCTGGATCCGATTTCGGATCACACCTCCCCACAATAAGACCTTTTGATCCCCAAAAGGTTACTGACCAGTCAACAAGCTCAGGATAGGCCACCCGACTTGCTCTCTGTCTCTGAACTCTGTCTTGTGCACCTGTCTCATCAAGATCAACTGTAACACAATCATGACAACTGGCAGTATATTGTTAGCCATTTGAACCCTGTTACATCTTACTGAAGCCACTATCATCCATGTATAAAACATTCCTAATGACAGCATCAAAAAGACGACTGCAAATGAACTAATATACTTGAAGTATTTGCACGACCTGAGCTTATCTTGAAGCAACTTATGATTGATTTTCCATTCAACAACCATATTTTGTTCTTGCTTAAGATTAATTACTTCATTTGAAACAATTATTGGTTTGTTGCATGCTTGCACTGCATTCGTTAATTGTTCCCATGTTGGAAGTGCTTTATTTGTTTTAACACAATGAGCATGAACCACATAATCATGATCTGCTTTAGTGAATTGATATTGATTCTTTGTCCTGTAGAAGATTGTCTTACGATCAAATAAGTATGGACTACCTAAGATCATTCCACATTCTCTTAACGACACAACATCACAAGTTACTTCGTCCACATACTTATATGAAACTGCAAATTTGATTGTGCACTGCTTTGTTATGTGCATCTGATGATGATTACTTATCCATTTAAGTGTGTAAGGGTTATGATGAGTTTGTGTTTTTAATCCCAATTTCTTAACCAATTCTTCTGAGATTAGATTAGATTGAGATCCACTATCGATTAATGTATCTATCTTAGTGTGTCGCATGATTACCCTTATATGAAACAACTTGTTTCTACAATCAATATCTTCACCATTTTTACCTGTCATACCAACCAATAAGATCTTTGACTCATCACCTGAATCCGATCCCAAGTCTGTGGGTTTTGATGTCGTTGCCACTGTTTGCGTTCCCTTCTTTTCTTTGAACCACTTTGGCCTCTTCTCAGGATGCAACTGCCAACATCGGTCCTCATCATGTCCCTCTTTCTTGCAATGCTTGCAAGAGAGATTTCCTTCCTTCTTTGTCACTGCATTTGCATTCTTGCCATTGCCATGCCTTTTCCTCTTGTCATCTTTCCTCGAAGATGACGATTCCCCTAACACACCTGTTTTCCCTGCTTCAATATACGTAGATTGAACAGAAACCTCATCAAGGTTAGTGGGTCCAAACATGAAAACAATGTTTCTAATATGTGCAGGCAAACCTCCTATATACTTCATAAGGGTTTCTTGTGTTTGCAAGGGAATGTCTAACATTAATGCCATTTTTCTAAATC
>ML780361.1:122889-196363 GCA_009831015.1 Picea engelmannii
GGCTGTTAGGGTTTTGGAGTATGTTTTCTCCAAGATCCATTTTCTTGAGTAATAAAGAGAAGCTTTGGAGGACAATTGGAATAGTTATGCACATGCTTGATCTTTCCATACATATGAGGTAAATTTATTTAGATTTGGTTGGTGATTGCACACATTGGATCTTAGGTAAAATGTTACGGCCTACTTCCCAAGTGTAATCTTGGATCTAGATCTAGCTTAGAGTTTTTCATCTCAAAATCACTTTCCTAAGCTAGGACGTCGAGTTAGTGAGCTTCTTACTTCCTTTGCTTGCTTGCCTCTCTTTCTTCTTTCTCTTGCTTGCCTCTCTCTCTTTATTTTTCCTCTTTCTTCTCATCTTTTCTCTTTCAAGCATTCTCTAAGTCTAATAATTCCCTACCTATTGGGAGAGGAATACCCCAAAGGTAAGGTTAGGGTTTAATATGTGTTATTGATCTAAGTGCTTAATGTTTTGATATATTCTAGATCTAGATCTCACACATAATCAATCTCTAGCTTAAGCCTATTGGGCATAATCAACTTAGCTAGATCTATTTGCATTCTTAAGCTCCCTAAAGTTTAATCTTTACTTTGCATGCTTAAATTTAACCCTAAATGTTTACATGCTTCAATACGTTAAGTGAATGGTGTTTTTCTTTCATGCATTAATCTTAAGGCCATTTTCCAACACACTTGAAGTAATTCTTATGGTTTAGTTGATAGTATAGGCAAACACTTAAATCTTCTATCTCACACTTAGATCTTGTATCTTAATGCTCTTAATCATCTTAAGATAAGTGTGTTCATTTTCATATCTTGTTGGCAAGTTGTTCTTGCCCCTTGTGGTTCTATTTCTTTATTTTGCAAGCTACATATTGGTGCAACAAGTAATTTGCTCTCACATAGCTTATATGTGTTAATGCATTTTCATTTCATAATCTTAAACAACACATTTAAGCTGAAGTAAGTTTTGGCCATAACACTAAATCACATTTTAAAAGTGCCATAAAAGATTTAAAACACTCTAAAATACACCTAAAAGTCTACCTAATTCATATATTAACTTAATAGACTTAATAAGGTACCTTGTACCACCATCTTCACCATCTAAAATGGGTATTGAGGAGGGAAACATATGATGATAGGTCGGGGATGGTCTCGTGACATGAAGGAGTGTCATTTCCATAAAAACTCAATGATTTGGGATGACTGTGACAGGTAGGGTTAGCCTCGTTGCTATACTATCATGAGCATCCAACAACCATTTGACAATAGGAGGAGGAGGCTTTGGTGAAAATCTTAATAAAGGTAATTAAAACTTGATAATCTTAAGAAACCTTTAATAATCCAAACTTGGGCTAAAACATCTAAATACTTTGTGGATTTAATAACTAAGAGTTGGTAATCTTCATCATCCTTATAACATTTGTGCTCAAAATATCTAAATCTTCTTTGTTGATGTGTTGATGATAATGATGTGTTGATGATAATCTCATAAATGTGATGATGTTTTGATCTCTTTATATCGTGCACACAAATACTTTAAAGTGGTTAGCTTGTTTATTGTATCCTAGATTTTCTTTATTTGTAAATCTTGTATCTATTTGATTCAATTATTATTTTGTATATATTGTAATCATATTTGTAACGAATCAACCTTTAACTTTAGTTGACCCTGTGCCCAATCTTAGTAACTAGTCTTAGTTTCCCTAGGAAAAGGTTTTCTTAACATACTAACCTTGCATCTTGCATTTCTGCCTTAGCATCTCAGGTTAGAATCCCCCACAAACCTTAACAAACTAAAATCAATTCCTAGAACTTAACTCTAAAACTAATCTAGAAACTAGAGACTACCCCGTTGGCTTCCCTAGGAGTGAGCCTAGACAGAAGAGGTTTCGTTCAAAGTGACAGCGTGGGCTATGAACCTAGGAATTGTGCCTCCAAGGACACACTAAGTGAGCCAGACTTATCTCATGTTTGCAAGTGTGTATAAGGATGACAACAGGGACTATTAGCAGAGGAAGAGTGAGTGTAATAAAATTCCAACATTTGGGCAATACGTAAGTTCCATTTTTGTAAGATGATCCATTCCATTATGTCACAAGTGAGATCCTCTACCAACATTTGGAAAGACTAACCATTTCTAGGATGCATTCTTTAGTTTTGGCTGAAATAGATTCCCATGGCCTTTAAGAACCTGGTTTTGAAATAGATTCAAAACCAGGTTCTTAAAGGCTGAATTTATCCATCCTTCTAATGTGTTGACTAAACAATACCTTTCTCAGTCATAAGTTATCATGGTATGAGATGTAATATACCATATATGAGAATTGAAAGGGAATAGATTAAGAAAATGCTCCATGGTTTCCATTTGATAGAGGAAAAGAGGGCACACAAAGGGACCAATGAATCCTCACTTTTCAAGATTTTCCAAGGTGAGGATACACTTATGTGCAGTCAGCAGGAGGAAAGAGTTGAATCTTGGCCATATATTATCTTTTAAAATGTTACTCCAAATATCATATTTGGCCATTACATGAAATTATTCCTTTAGGCTATAGGATTCCTTAATCATGAAAGTTCCTCTGGTAGAGAGGCCCCATCATAAGATATCCAAACCCTTTTTTATTCTAATTTTGTGGCAAACTGCTTAATTATGAAATTCCTCAAAGTTTACTTATATTGGGATGTTAATATTTGCATGATTTGTTTTCCATTTTCTCCAAAGATTGTCATGGAAATTATGCTCTCAATATTCAACAAAAGTTCTAAATATATATGGATTTATTTGTTCCTAAATTTCCTCCAAGTGTTCACATTGATTGAGGGGAGACAATTTCTGCCAAGAGTTCGATCGAAATAGGGCCTCGTGGCCTCCTCATATTTCCCAGAAAGAGTGATTTTGGATAGTGGAAAGGTCTTTCCATGTAGTGTTCCAAATTAGAGAACCCTCTAAGTGCTCTTTCCATATGATAAGTTGATGCTCGACCACCACTTGGGGTATATTTTTTCCTACAGATCTGGGCCCGTAGATCTTCAGGATTTTTGAGCCATAGATCTTGAATTTATTTGAGCCATCCCCACCATTATTTTACCCCTAATATTTTATTACTTAGTAAGGGATATCTAAGCCTAGGGCCTCCTTCATGTTTCTGTTTACATAGAACTTCCTAGTTGACCAAATCCTATTTACACGCTTCCTTAGTTTCTTTCCATAGGTACCATCATCTAATATTCTTTATAGATCTAGGAACTCATTTGAGAGTTTCTAGAGCTAAGAAGACATAAATGGTGATGGCTTGTAGGATAAAATTTAAGAGAACAAAGAGGCCAGTAGGGTTAAGGGTGAGAAAGGTCCAAGAGCTAATCCATTTTTAAATGGAATCAAGAAGGAATTCCCAAGAATATTTCTTGAGAGCATTGTCAATGAGAAAAATGATAAGGTATTTGGAGAAAAGGGAGTTGTAGTGGAAGCCAAGAATATGAGTGATATGGGATTGAACGACTATAGGAGTATTAAAAAGAAAAATCTGGGATTTTTCAATATTTGTTGAAGTGGGAGAGGCCTCCCTAAAATCAATAAGGATGGATAGGATATAATAAGCTTCTCGAACCGTGGGGACCCCCGTCGTCATGGTATCATTAATGAATTGGTTTTTCAAGATGGGAGGCAGCAAACCATTCATGGAAAGGCCTTTAAGTGAGACATCTATGATGGTTGCTTTAACATATCAACTAAGACCCTCTGCCATGATGAAAAAAAGGAAGGGGGAGAGGGGGTTTCCATGTCAAATACCATGAAAGTTAAATAAGGGATTGTAGGGAACACCATCAACTAGGATGTAGAAGAAAGCCAATGAGGTAAGCTTCATGATCCAATTGGACCAAATTTCACTAAATCCAAAGGAGAGAAGGAGGGATCTCATGTACTTCCAACTTAGTTTATTAAAGGATTTAGAGAGGTCTAACTTAATGAACATCCTAGGGGAGCCAGAGGATTTCAAGGAGTAGATAATCTTATTGTCTAGAATAACGTTATCCATGACTTGACGTCCCTCCACATAGATTGACTATTTATGTGAGATAATAAAAGAGAGAAGGATCTTGGTTCTAAGATAAATTACCTTAGTGATGATTTTGTAGATGAAATTACAGAGTGCAATTGGGAAAAACTACTTGTGATTCGAAGCTTCCTCGTCCTTGGGGATTAAAGTGACAAAAATGGCATTGAGAGTAGGGAGAAAATATCCAAAGCCATGAGAGTCCTCTATTAGATGCCAAACCTCCTCTTTGACTAGGTGAAAAAAATTATAAAAACATTTTGTGGTGAAGACATCCGGTAGAGGGGATTTACCAATGTGAATCTTCTTGATAGATATATTGACTTCCTCCAGGGGCAAGGACCATGTAAGAAAGTAGCATTCTAGTCTATTGTTACTAGAGCTAGGATATTTCTGGTGATTTTTTCAATGGCTGTGAACCTATCCTGGAAAGGTTATGTGAGAATAAATTGATAGTAATTAATCAAATCCTCATTTACTTTTTCATGTTCCGTGATATTCTAACCTTGTTCAATTTCCATTTTAGGATACAATTAATATGACATCATTGAATCATTGAATAATGGAGAAATTTTTAGTTTTTTCCACTTCTTTGAGATAGTGTACCCTTAATTTTATACACCAAAGGGTTTCCTCCTGGGGATGTATTTCTTCGAGCTTCTATTTGACCTGTGCCTCTTCCTCTTTTAACTAGTATGAGCTTCCTTGTAAGAGGATCTGATGTTGAATATTCTTCATCCACTACTCCGAGGCTCACTAGGATTGAAAAATATTGTCGAAAGTGTGCTTGTTCTAGTCTTTGGGATTCAATTTGAAGTTATTCAACTTCTGCTGGGATCTATACATCAATGTGCCATGAGGAATAACTGCATATTCCCACCAATATTGGACATTCTCTTAAAATTTTGGATGAGTTAACTAGAATATTTCAAACCTAAAAGGATTGCACCTAGGAGTGCTTGAGATGTCTATCCATAGTTGTATGTACCAGTGGTGTGAGCGGGTCACAACGAGAATGTTAGATTCCATACAATGGCCTTCCAACATCAGGTTTTCTGAGACTAAGAATCCATTTATATGAAAACAAACTTGTTGGGATCTCGAGTTCCTATTGCAAGATGTGAAATCACCATTAATTTTTCCAATATCTACTATTTAGGAATCCTCGATGAAATCCTTAAAGTCCAAGTTATTTTTTTCTAATTTGGGAATATCACCCCTATTTTCTGCAAGGGAGAGGATAATGTTAAAGTCTCCTCCAAGGATACACATATTATTTTGGATGATGTCCTTCACATATTTCAAGTTCTTCAGAAAATTGGGTTTCTCCAAAGAGGTAGGTGGTCCATATACATTGGTGATGTACCCTTGATTATTAGAACCAATGGCTCTGTAACGAGCTGATATGGTCCATTTAGAGGTAAATAAAAGATCAAGAATCATAGTTTTAGGGTTCCAAACAATCAAAATCCCCCCTATTGATCCTTTGGATTCAATATCAACATAATCACCTTGCCATCAACACCATGCGAGTATGGATTTTCCATCCACATATGCACATTTGGTTTCCTACAAAAGTAATATATCTCAATTCTCTTCCATTATACGATTTATAAGGAGTCTACATTTACTCCCTTTGTTAAGGCCCCTTATGTTTGAAGAGATTATGTTCATGAAGAAGATGGAGGGGAAATGGGGAAGAATCTCTTAGTGAGAAACTAGATCTGTCCTAAATTGACCATATAACTACCCATTTCTCGAATTAGATTTTGGGTAGGATTTATATGATCCAGGTGGATATTGGTTGTCACCCACCTCTTCCAGATGGCTCACATACAACTTTCATCTTGGTAGTTAATTTTTTTTTATCTTAGCAATTTTTTCTAGCTCTTCATGTCCAAAACGTATGGGGCCATTTTGAGGCCCTAAACAATGTTCTTTGGGCCCACCACAGTTACACTATAGACATAGTCACAATGTGACGAAACAATGTGTATTCCTTATATAGAACTTTCCAATGAGATATTGTGCACCTAAAACAGAGATCGTATGCAAGCATTACGACACCGTGAAGTTGATGTACCAACTTACCCCAATGGGGCCCACATGACTTTTGGCACTTCATCTTCTAGGGTTAGATTTTTGGATGTCTAAGGTTTTTTCATTAATGTTCGATGTAAAAATGCCTTTGGGACCTCATTGTACTCATATTCTTGTGAATGATCATATATGTCACATCTCTTCTTAGAGATACATTTCCACCATTCTAGCAATCTTTTTTCATTCTTCATTTTTACAGTTTGACCATATTTTTTATTTAATAGAAGTCAAGTTTTATTGTATCTCTATTATTGTTCATTGTATCTCTTTGTTAATGTTATAGATATATGTTTTCATTTTTTTTCGTTCATAGATACAGATCATTCTACCTATTCTTTTATCTTTTTTGAACGATTTATGAGGCTCTTTGTGTGGATCTAAATGGATTCCAAATCCCATGCCAGATATGGAAGTGGTGTTGGAAGTGGAGTTGAGGTATAATTTTTGGACCTTTTGAAGATACTCCAAGGGAAGTTATAACATTTATTACTTGTGATAAGATTCTTCAAGATGCACCAGATCAATATCTACTAGTTCATTCTCATCTAGTTCTATCTCCATTTCGCCTCCTTCTTCTGTGACTTGATCTTCCCCCATGGGATATGCATTCAAGTTATGGACTATCTACTCCAACTTTGGCTCCAGGTTCACCTTTTATTTTCCATGAGTATTCTCCTGACTATATTGATGAGAAACTTTTACTTGATCAAGAGAAACTTGGACATGGTTTAGGATATAAAAAGAATTTATAGTTGAGGGAGTCTTGGAGGGTATAGAACTTTTATTTTTATGGTTTTTACATCATTTCCCTTAGACCCGGGTGAAACAATATTTAATTATTTTAGATGGTACAACCATAGAACTTGGAGGTTCATTGAGAGGACAATCTCTAAATAAATGGCCATGCTCGTGACACTTCCTGTATCTAAAGGATAAGTTCTCGTAGTCTATGGTTTGGATCCATTCCTCATCCTAATAGTATAGGAATATAAATACTAGTAGGTTCTTGGAGATGTTCATATAAACACATATTTGATCATGGGAAGTGTAGCGACACTGACATGTTGCTTAAACTAACCTGACAAAGATTCCTAGAGTTTTTCCTATCTCGACTAGTATCTATCCTAGCTAGAATTCTTGTGGGATTGATTGGGTTTTGATCCAAATAGGATCACAAGTGAAATATTGTTTTTCTAGGATGAATCATTCAGTAAAATATCTTAAATAAAGTCCATCCGAGTTAAAAAAATAGGTCTCATTCTCAAATATCTAGTCCTTATCTTCCATATTTTCAAGGATCTCAGTGAAGAAACCCTTAGAGCCTAATTGGATATCAAAATTTCCTTTGGATTTCCACCACATATAGATACATTTGATTAGATCTCCTTCTGAGGGCCATAGCCCTAAAAATTTCCCAATGAGAGCATGATCCCTCATATATTCAGCGTGTTCTCCTACTCATGTGGAACTAACTACATACCTTGGTGTCGTAGCAGCTTGAGGGATTCATTTACCAGGTTCCCATGCCTGAGCCACTTTTGGATGGGAATATTCAGCCTCAAATTACATTTCCTTTCCCTTGTTTGATTCCTCATGGTAGTACTTGTTATCCCCTAGCCTAGGGATAAATAAGGAGATTATACCTCGAGGCCTACAGGTTCTAGACATGGAGTACCAAGAGCCATATTGACTTGAGCCTATCCCTAGAGTGCCCATCTTTCTTCTTCAACACCTCCACCTTGTCAACAACAACAACATCCATCCCATTGGCCTAGTCCTTCAGCAACAATGATTCTTTATCCATGAGGTAATGAGTCTGGGTATCATGGTACATGTCACTCTGATTCTCAAAACATTTGAATAAGTGCATTTAATTATTTTTACTTCTAACGTGTGTTTGGAACTTATGCCTTTCCACTTGTCCACACCTAGGGAGAATGACAATATTCCTTAGCAAGTTGGTTCCCATAGGGTTTAATTTTCCACTAGGTGGGTTCATGAAAGGTCATCATCCATTCCCCCCATACTTACCACTTTTTATCTTTTTCCCTCTCATCCATCCCATACATTGGTTCAGGCACTAGGTTTTCCAAGATATCAAAGGCTTGTACCTTACCTTGTGGGAAGAAGGGGAGAAAGGCCAAGAGGGTAAAAGTAGCTAGAAAAATATAAAATACAAAATAACAAAACCTTCATATGCTTCTTCCAGGGATCCTCGAGAAAGAAATAAAATGATTCTCAACAAGAAATAAAGGGACCCATAAAATAATAAAATGAATACCTAGTTGGAGGATAGGGTGTCTCATCCCGAGCCAACTTATTGGGTCCATGGGCATGTAGCGACATGACACTACAATTCAGCTGGTTAACATGCTAGGGTAGTGGCTCTTGGTGGCATAGCCAAGAGAAAGGGGGTCTCATCAAGAGCCAACCTTCTCATCTCCGTGAAATTCTTGTGGTTAGCATTGTCACCACTGGTCACCATGCCAGGGCAGTGTCCCCTAACTAGTCTCTTGAAATAAACAAAAATAAGATAAAAATATGAAAGGAATTGAATGGGCTTGGAAAAATTTGCATCCATGACAAGGTGCAACTCACCCTCTTCAAAGGCACCCACATGTAATACATACATTCCCCTTTCATCACTGCACCCATTGCACAAACATCCCTCACCACCTTATCCACTTACATGGCCTGGATTTGTATTCACCTAGAAACAACCCACGTCCGATGAGAATTATCCCAATAGGACCTCCTAACGTCCTCACCAAACCTCGCTTGTAGAATAGCATAACGTCTTTGAGAACTTGTCTGGGAAAGGGGGGTTTTATGCACATGTTTAGATAACTTGATTATTAGATGTGATTGACATTGCTATGATCCATGTGACTTATGAGCCCATGGAGGGTGCACTTGTTTTTTTTTTAGGGCCACACCCGACGGAAAGGTACATGTGGTTAGATGATTAGTTTGGACCTCCATAGGGCTAAAATCCCACCAGATGGATGTTGAGACCCAAGTCGGGGGCAAAGACACATCAAAGGTTTTCACCAGAGAAAGAGGAGGGCATTCCACAAGGGACATCATGGCAGGCCTAGACCTAGGGGGTCTTTGCCTCCTACTATTATGTAGGCCTTGGAAGGCCCATGACATCACATTTGTGACCATTGATGTCACCCAACGTTTGATGGGCACTTTGGAGGCAGTTGTGTTCCAAGTGGCACGTGTGGCTTGATCTAGAGGCCTTGGGAGGCCTAACGTTTTTCTCCTGTAGGCCAATGTTTCACCAGAGAGGCTTAACATGACCCTAAATGGTCATGACATCATCCTTTCTTCTTGATTTAGGGTTTTAATTTGTCATTTAATGTAAAAACTAGATATTACATGTAAACTGGCCATGTCGGCCTTTTTGATCTAATTTTGGTCATTGTGATTGTATAAATAAGGGATTTTCCCTTGAATTATGTCATCATCTTTCACTCACACTTAAGTGAGGTCTAAAATTTGCACCCTAATTAGTGTTTCTTGGATGAATTTAGTGTGCACTTATTGAAGGAGGTTATTTTTGGTGTGTTTTAGCATTTTTCTTGGTAGAAGTCTTTAACTAGGCATATTGCTAGATGATTCTTGGTGAATGTAAGTAAATTTTCTACAATTATTCTTCATTGAATGGTTATGGTTGTATTTATCTTGAATTTATTCTAATATTATGAAATTTCTAGCTTAAAACCCTAGGAGGATAAAGCACATTTTATTGTTCTTTTCTTCATAACTTTCACTTACTATATTATGCTAGAAAACTGATTTTCTTGAAGATTTTTGCTAGAGGCCTAGCCATTACAATACCCTAGCATAGCACCTTTTCTTCATCTATCCATCATCTTTTTCATCTTTGAGCTAAATAAGGAGTAAAAATGCTAGGTCCTAGGGTTAGCTACTTCCTAGTGGCCATTTTCCCCCCTAAGGTCTAGTCATTGAATCCTTGGGCTACCAAGACTTCAATCATTAACCTTATTGTCTCTATATTTCTTATTACCAATTTATTACTTCAAGATTTCTTCTGCTAAAAGAGACTCCATTTACCCTAAAAGCAATGATCTAAGCCTTGTACTTGAGTGATTGATAAAAACTACTCTCAAAACATTTACCTTAATCTCTCTACTAACTCTTACTAATGCTAGAATAGACTAATATACTAACCTACTTTCCAATGTTACAAAAGTAAGCTACAACCATCTTTTGCAGCATTAAAAGCACCTAAAATCAATTGGAAATTTGATTTATACACTGCCTAATTTTCTTCTAACAAATGTTAGTACTTTGGTATTAATGAGTGATTATTTTGGGTCATTTTGAATCTCTTTCAAGGCATTTATTGTGAATCTATTATCTTATAAACATTTTTGTTATAAAATTCTATTTTATTCATCATATATAAACTATTTTATTTTATTGATAAAGTCCATGGTTTTATGAATTACTAACGACAAGTTGTGCTTGCAAAATGTATCTTTTATTTTTTCTTTTTTCTGGACAGGTACATCTAAGCACTTCAATACTTCATTGGTTAAAACCCTAGGACTTTCTGATCAGTGTGACTTGTGAGAGGGTATATTTTCATAGACACTTTAACCTTTGACCTATCAATCCCCTAGGTCACTAGGGATGTCTACCCTAGTCCATCAACCCTAAATAGAAATAGGTATCATGTTGAGGTGACAGTGATAGGATAACCTCTCGTTACACCAATTTGCCTTCCCGTAACCTTTTCCTTTGGAATAAGTACAAATTCTGCGATAACATTTTGGTGTCATTGCTGGGAAACACTGAGTTAATTCTCCTCAAAGAATACACTTCTCAGTAAGCATTTCCTCAAAATCCTTTACTTTTCAAAGCTTACCTAGCGACTCCACTGAGGGTGATCCCCTCATCCCTTTGATAATTTGAAAAATTATCTAGCGACTCCACTAATGACAAAACCAACCATGACTTCTTAATTGGACCTGTGAAACTTCAAACCTTTAGACATGAGTAAAATCCTTGGATACACTTGGCAAATTCCTCCAAAGTACGAGAAATGGCTCCCTAGATTCCTTGGTAGTGATGGGGAGAGAGTCGACTATCACATGAGTAATTTTTGGGCTTTCTTTAAACTCCATCCTATCAGTGATTATGTTGAAGATTTGGCAATGAAACGTTTCTCTACCACTCTTCATGGAAATGATAGGAAATGGTATGACAATCTCCTTGATGCTAGCGTCACGTCTATGGTCCAATTAGAAGAAACATTTATCAAAATATGCGGTATTAAATTGGAAGATATCCAAAAAATACTGAAAATGCTCAACTATAGAAAACAAACTGAGAATGAGATTGTCAGGGAATTCTAGGATAAGTTTGAGAACTTGCTATATTAGATTCCTAGAAGCCATCATCCTGGAGGCAAGTATCTCGTTTATCTCTATACCAGTGCACTCTTAGTGCATTTAGGGTTCCTCCTCAATAAAAAGGGGCCAAAAATAATTGATGATGCCTATTACATGGCCATGCAAATCAAAGAGAATATCTCTTTGTCCAAGAGAAAACAAATCTTCTCTCTAGGAACCAAAGTTGATGACCCCAAAGATACCCTTAGTCTAGAGAGATTACTTTCCATGATATCTTTGAAAGAAGGGAACAAGTCATCAACCAACAATAGGTTGAGGAGACTGATCGTAATGAGGTTTTCCAACCCCATGATTAAGGGGAAAAAATTACTCATTCTTCTACCGAAGATAACAAATATGTGGTTAAAGAGCGATAGCCTGGAGAAGGAGAAATGGAATCCTTGGGCAAGGAAGATCCTCCTTGTTGTATAGTTGAAGATGTAGAAGCAAGTCTTCCATTTGATGAATTTATCCAACTACTTGAAGCTCTTGCACAAGAATAAGTAAGAAAGGTGAGTTGCTTCCCTTTCCAAATTTTTAATGATTCTATATCTTATGATGTGGAAAGTGAAGAAGTGTTGGATGTTTTTACCCCTTCATGCTATAATGAAGATGATGATTTTGTTGAGATTATTGAAGAGTTCATACATGTCAGGAAGCACAATTGGGATGTGACTGGATATGATGGGGATCCCATTTATGACATTGAGGCTCATTTCCAAAACTTGCCTTCACCATTATCGCATGAAGTTACTAATAAATTTGACATTTGGCAACAAGGACATGACATGACTACAATTTTTTTTTAGACATGCAAGGATGATCTGATGCTATGCTTTCCTAATAATTTTAAGCCATACATATTCTATGAAGAAAACTATCAACCATCATTGTACTCAGATCTTGATAAGATTGAGGAAGTTTCTTTTTTGAAGCATGATACTTGTGATAAGATTTTCCACTTCCCTTTGATTACTTCACCTCGCTATGTCACTAAAGGTATGGTTTAGAAACATGTCCCTTATCCCAAGTCTTATGTAGGACAAAACCTCCTTTTCTAGTTTAGGCCAAGGTTGAGTACCTTAAGAAGAGGCTTACTATCACAATCTTCCAGCTTCCCCTTAATAAATTTTCAGTCATCCTCAGGGTTCTTTCTAGTCCCTTCCCAGGCCTCAGATTGTGAAGACATTTGAGGTATCCAACATTGACAATATTCGAGTTAGTATTTTGAACCTTTGACTTATCAAAATCCATTTCTGATATGGATTGAGCACCCTCCTGACAGTATGACTTGGAACCACTTTTTGCCTCCCACCCGCCTTGTTCTAGACCTTGCGATTTCCACCGAAAAAATACTTTTTCTAACTCATGTTATTTTTGTGCTTAACTTATCGTTGCTTTGGTTTATGATGAAGCACACAGTCAAGTATTGTGAGACATTTCTAGGATGGTTTCACTGGCTATTTGACTACAACTAGCATTCAGACAATAGGTAAGTAGAGGTAACTAGGTAGGCATTTTCATTCATTGTATATACTATTTTCATTTCATGATAGAGTAGTTGTATTTCCATTTGTATATATTCTTTCTTATTTCATTTTCTATACCATATATGATCCAGGGGTGATATCACCTCCCAAAATGATTAATAATGATTTCTTTTTAGATCAAGCAGATCACAGGTCATGCCACAGATGTTGAGGTTCTCATGCGCTCTACGATGAGCACATGTCCTCGAGTTGGAGCCAGATGTTATCCCCTAGCCTAGGGATAACTAAGGAGATTATGCCTCGAGGCCCACAGGTCCTAGACATGGATAACCGAGATCCATATTAACTTGAGCCTAGCCCTGGAGGGTGCGTCTTTCTTCTTCAGCGCCTCCACCTTGTCGGCATTAACAAAATCCATCCCATCAGCCTGGTCCTTCAGCAACAATCTGTCTTTCTCCATGAGGTAATGAGTCTGGGTATCATAGTACGTGTCACTCTTATTCTCAAAACATTTGAATATGTGCATTTAATTCTCTTTACTTCTAATGTGATCTTGGACCTTATGCGGCATGCCTTTCGACTTGTCCACACCTAGGGGGAATGACAGGATGCCCTAGCAAGTTTTTTCCCATAGGGTTTGAGTTTCCCCTGGGTGGGTTCATGAAAGGTCAGTGTTCGTTCCCACCATACTTACCACTTTGCATATTTTTCCCTCTCATCCATCCCATTCATTGGTTTGGGCATAGATTTTTCCAAGCTAGAAAAGGGTTGTACCTTACCTTCTGGGAAGAAGGGGCTAAAGGCCCAGAGGGTAAAAGTAGTTGGAAAAAGATAAAATCCTAAAGAACAAAACCTTCAGATGTTTCTCCCAGGGATCCGTGAGAAATCAATAAAATGATTCTCAGCAAGAAACAGAGGGATCGATAAAATAATAAAATAAATAACTAGTTGGAGGATAGGCGGTCTCATCATGAGCCAACCTATTAGGTCCATGGGCATGTATCGATATGAAACCACCATTCAACTGGTCACCACGCCAGGGTAGTGGCTCTTGGTGGCATAACCAAGAGAAAGGGGGTCTCATCACGAGTCAACCTTCTCATCTTCGTGAAATTATTGTGGGTACCATTGTCACCACTGTTCATCACGCCATTGCAGTGTCCCCTAACTAGTCTCTTGAAAGAAAAGTAAATAGGATAAAAATATAAAAGGCATTGAATGGGCTTGGAAACATTTGCATTGATGACAAGGTGCATATCACCCTCTTAAGAGGAACCCACAGGTAAGCCATACATTCCCCTTCCATCACTGCATCCATTGCTCAAACATCCCTCACCACCTCATCCACTTACATGGCCTGGATTTGTCTTCACCTGGAACTATCCCGCGTCTAATGAGAATTATCCCAATAGAACCTCCTGACGTCCTCTACAAACTTGGCTTGTAGAATAGCATAATGTCTTTGAGCGCTTGTCTCAGAAAGGGGGGTTTTATGCACATGTTTAGATAACTTGATTATTAGATGTGATTGAAATTTCTATGAT
The DNA here is from genome assembly GCA_009831015.1 of Picea engelmannii. NCBI lineage: Eukaryota > Viridiplantae > Streptophyta > Pinopsida > Pinales > Pinaceae > Picea > Picea engelmannii. The sequence continues at coordinate 137,508 of ML780361.1, forward strand.
ACCTCTGACTTATGAGCCCATGGAGGGCATACTTGTTCCTGTTTCATGGCCACACCCAACATATAGGTACACATGGGGAGATGATTAGTTCAGACCTCCATTGGGAGAAAATACCACCAAATAGATGTTGAGACCCTAGATGGGGGCAGAGATAGATCAAAGGTTTTCACCAAAGAGAGGGGAGGATGTTCCACCAGAGACAGGCTAGAAGGCCTGGACCCTGGGGGGTCTTTCCCTCCGACTATGATGTAGGCCTTGGAAGTCCCATGAGATCACCTCTGTGACCCTTGATGTCACCCAACATTGTATGGCCACTTTGGAGGTAGTTTTGTGCCAAGTGGCATGTGTGGCTTGATGATGGCGGGCGAGAGAGGCCACTCTATGGCCACCACAAACCGTCGCACTCTTGCTGCTCACAGGATCACTCTAATCCCCTCTTCAAGCTGAACTAGCTCTTTGGAATCCCAATGGAATCCCTTCGAAAATTGACCCATGGGTCTTTTCTTCACCCTGTCACGGCCTTCTGAACGACCATGGACAAATTCTCCACAGGGAATGTAATATCGGTTTTCGGGGTTTCCAATGTCCAAATACAATCTTCCTCAGGATTCGCGATACCTCGAATCCTGACGTGCATTAGCCCTCCTTGCTAAGCCCTGGTCCACATGACCACCTCCTATATGACCAAATCCATGCCTTCTGTCGGGTTCCCTCCTATCGAAGTTTCGGGGTTTGTGATATTGAAATGCACAAACCCTTCGCTCACGGGATCTGCGATCCTCCGATCCCCGATGCGCCTTCATCTAGCTGGCCTCTGGGATAGACCCTCGGTCCATGTGACCAATGTCCCCATGACCACAACCTTACCTCTCGTCGGGGTTTCGAGCATTTCAATGTCGAAATACCCATACCCTTAGGACTCGCGATTTCTCGAATCCCGACATGCTCCTTATGCGTTAGCTCTCTTGGCTATACTCCTGGCCAATATGATCGTTAACTCACAAGACCGCAGCCTTGTCTTCCCGTTGGGGCTATGGGGTTTCAAATGCTACAATGCATTTTCCTACGAGATTCCCTATCCCTCGAATCTCGACGCTCCACTATACTGACAGCTGGCCCACACAATGGCGCTCCCCACTGCTCTGATATGCTGATAGCTGGCTCCCACTCATCGAGGTTTCGAACTTCGTGATCCCAAAATGTAAAAACACTTTGTCACCGGGATCCCCGATATCCCGATGACCCAAACGCTGATCAACGACTTCCTGTCGGGACTTTTCCCGATGGCGTCGATTTCTGCCACGCGTCCCTTCTAGAATGGATGGTCCCGATTACTCTGGGATTTCGAGACTTGTGATGTCCCAATTATTTTGACCTCAGGAATTCCAATTTCCCGATGCTGAATATCCCGACTCTCTGTAGATTTCTGACACCTGTCTCCCCAAACGTATGGCTCAGATTATTCCGGGTAATTCCCCATGGAAATTCCCGATCTCATGTTCACGGGAATGCCGATATCCCGATGCGCCAAAGTATTGACGAGCACTCGATCTCCGCCATGTGTCTCCACCAATGGACGGTCTAGATCACTCTGGTGTTTCGAGACTTGAAGTGTCTTGATTTTCTTCACCTCGTTACTCTCGATATGTCGATGGCTGAAGTCTCGATGGTAAACCTCGTGCAGCTTCTGTCCAATCCGACGGCTAACGGGTATCTGCTCAAGATCTGACGGTTCATATCTGTCCTTCTATGCACACTCCAGAGACTAAACTCTGAGCATCTGCTCCCGATCCAGCGACTTACAGGATTTCTGAGTGAGATCCGACGGCTGACGGTCTCCTCCTTCTGTAGGCTCCTCCTGAGCTCCTCCTGGATGTAGAAATCAACGGTCCAGATCTCTTTCCTCCGTCGATCCGACGGCTGTTGTTCCCTCCAGAACTTGCACACTCCTCCTTCCCAGACTTGGGAGAATTTCCAATTCTCAAATGCCTCGACCTTTACTTCTCTTCTCTCTAAGAACTCTTTCACCTTGAGCTTCGTTGCGCGTATACAAAGCTGACCCTCCTGAGCTTCTGGGAACTCTAAACTCTTCCAAAGAGTTCTTCGACCCCTGCACTCCTTGCAGTCACGAATCTGTGCACAAAAGAACTATTCCTCCTGAGCTTATCCTTCTTTCGGGTCCTTGAAGGATTCTTGGACTCCTGCGCCTCTACAGAGTCTTCTCGCACGCAAAGGTGCTATCTCTTCTGAGCTTATGCAAGTACTCAGACCCCTAAGGGGTTTTATCTTCCTTCTCCCACAGATAGAGAATATGGACGCCCTCTTGGCGATCCTTCACTCAAGCACCCTCTTGTTGAGCCTTATGGGTATTCGGTAACCCTGAGAAGGTTCCCTCAGTGGACCCTTCCTCACTTCCAGAACTCAAAGATTTCTCTTCTCTTCCATGCCTGTCTGTACACTTACTCAATGCCCACCTGGTAGAGTGTCTTCCTCCGGAACTTTCAACAATTCTGTATCCTTTCATGTACCTCCTGCACTTGCTCGATGCCCTCTTGGCAGAGCTCTACCGAACCATCAATGATTATGTTTTCTTCTTCAAACTCTCAACAGAGTTCTTCCTCAAATGCACCACTGCGCACACACTCAATGCCCACTTGGCAGAGCCTCTACATAATCCTTAGTGATTATGTCTCTTCTATTTGAACTCACAACAGAGTTCCTCCCTCAGCACCACTATGCATATGCTCAATGCCCACTTGGCAGAGCTTTACAGAATCCACAAAAAAATTCTGTCTGCAACTGTGTCTCTCATACACAGCCTTGCCTCCAAGGTATTCAACAACCTTGAGGTCTTCCTCTGAGTTGTTGATTCTAGTTTTTGTGCCACAACATGTCTTTGTCTAACTCCGCAGAGTTCATAAGTGCATCCTCTGTGCACTAGTATTCAGAGACCGCAACACTCTGTCATGCCTTCCTGACATGAAACCTCAAAGACCTCTGAAGCCTGAAACTAAACAACTCCTGCAGAATGCATCAACATAACATACATCTACAACATACATAGAGAACACACACATCGATCCACATAACACAGATTTCATGTAGGAAAAACTGCTTCTGTCTATATTAAAAATGGCAAATGCTTGTTTGTACATGGGTGTTCTCGAGCTCTCTCTGGCTCTTCTCTACTCTTACCCATCTGACTTCCTAACTCGCAAAATGAGATATGAAAATCTCTTTTACCTGAGGGGGCTCTTCGAGCGCTTCCCTCCAGATTCACCTACCCTATTCAATTACATTGAATGGGATGTCTAGTCCAGAATCAGATCTAGATCTCAGTCATTACATACATTAAAGGCTGATCTACTCTACGTCTACACAAAGGCACGACTTCCTAGCTCAACAGCCTAAACATTTAAGTTTACATTGAATTCAAATTTCAAATGAGGACTGCGCCTCTCTTCAGCTTGAATGCATGTGCTCGACGTGGCTGGATGGCTGGATGGCTGACATGGAGAGATGCTCCTGCATCAAACTCCTCAGCTGCAAAATCATGAGCTCCTGCTCATGCGCTTCCCCTCTAAGCTATTGGAATCCTCATGGATCCCAAATAAGTCTTTGGAGCTTTCCATCTGCTCCATCTTCCTATTGTTGCTGCTCTGCTGCTGCCGCTACTCTCCTTCTGCTCAGTCTCTCCTCACTGGCAGTTTTTTCTGATCGGATCATCAGCTCCATGATCTCTTCGATCACTGCATCCAGCAACTCCCATGGCTGGCTCTGCTTTTGCAGTCTCCTCAGCTGCAAAAATTTTTGGTACATGAGAAGATCATTATGATCTCCCATGCCTCCTTCATTAGTCTCCAACTTCACCTGTTGGATGTGCATGTCTTGCACTTTCACTCTCTCTTCCAGGGCTTCTATCTGTTCCCATAGATCAACAAAGCAAATGCCATATGCCCCTTTTTCTTCTTTTGCTGCAAACTCCCAAGTTGTAGTCTCTTCAGCTTCTTGGCTAAAAATGTTGAGCCATTCCTCAGAATGCTCGTCATCCTCTTTTGCTTCTTTTGCTGTCACCTCCAATGCTACATCTCTTTCAGCTTCCTAGCTAAAAGCATTGAGACATTCCTCCGAATGCTCATTTTCTTCTTCGTCTGCTTGGGAATATTCCAAAGTCTGCTCCAATTCCTCCTTGACAGTCTCAGCTAATTGTTCTGCTGCTGTTGCTGCATCATCTGCAACACAGACTTCTGCCTCCTCTTAGGAAAATGGTAGGAATACTCCAATTCCCCCAATCATCAGAATATCTCACAACTCCTCCTCCTCTGTTAGTTGCACATGCTGATCCAACTCTATTTCTGAAATTATGAGACCCTTAGACAGTCTCATCTTCTCGGTCAGCTCCTCTGACTGATTCCAACTCATCTGCTCATCCCTGCCCACCTGGCAATATGGGATGCTTCCGCTGCTCTCCTAGCAGACTATGAGATCAACCAATCCCATCTTCATCAGCAACCCTTGCTGAATTGAACTCACCTATGAGTCCATGAGACTTTCAGACAGTCTCAAATTCTCATCTCTACCCTCCTCGCAGTCTGAGATGCTTCGGTTTCCCTCCTGGAAGTCTTCGAGATCCCGCAGCGACCTCATTTCATTGCCCAGTTGGCAATGTGAAATTCCCTGGATGTCCTCCTGACAGTCCGTGAGACCCCATAGCGATCTCAACCCGTTGCTCACCTGGAAATCTGAAATTTCTTCTCTTCTCTCCTGGCAGTTCTTGAGATCCTCAGCTGATCCCAATTCATTTTCAAAATCATCGAGACTTCTCCTAGTCTCTGGTTCACATACCTGAACCATATTCTTATCCTCTGTGGCCTTGAGGTTTTCAGTATACCTCAGCCATCTTTTTAATAGCCTTCGTTGTCTTATGACCATTAGCTCCCTAACTGGCCACTTCATCTTTCGCTTCTTCATGGGCCACTCATACACCCATCTCGGCTTCTTATCCTGCCGCATCTTTAACTCGAGCCTTTCTATCTCTGCTCTTATATCAGAAAGATCTCTATCTATCCCTGCACGCTTTTCAACCTTGCTCTTCTTCCCAGCATGCCTATGGCCTTCAATAGCCATCTTGTTGTCTCTGTTTACCTTCCTAGAAAACCTACTCCTGTCACTCCGCACTAAGAGTTCTACCAGCTTCATCTTCCTACAGTCTCCCTGACCGCCTCCTTGATCATTTCCTACCTGCAAACAAATCCTTACAGAGTCCTCAACAACTCTGTCTTCTTTCACCTGAAATATACAAGTGAAGTTCCCACTCTGATACCACTTGACGTGTATCAAAGTGCTCCTTACCTCTTCCTGCCTCTTCCTGCTTGAGATATACAGACAAGAAATAAGCTCTGATACCACTTGATGGCGGGCGAGAGAGGCCACTCCGCGACCACCACAACCCGTCGCGCTCTCGCTACTCACATGATCGCTCTAATACCCTCTTCAAGATGAACTAGCTCTTTGGACTCCCAATGGAATCCCTTAGAAAATTGACCCACGGGTCTTTTCTTCACCCTGTCATGGCCTTCTGAACGACCATGGACAAATTCTCCACAGGGAATGTAATATCGGGTTTCGGGGTTTCCAATTTCCAAATACAATCTTCCTCAGGATTCGTGATCCCTCAAATCCTGATGCGTGTTAGCCCTCCTGGCAAATCCCTGGTCCATGCGACCACCTCCTATATGACCGCAGCCATGCCTTCTGTCGGGATCCCTCCTATCGGAGTTTCGGGGTTCATGATATTGAAATGCACAAACCCTTCGCTCACAGGATCCGCGATCCTCTGATCCCCGATGCGCCTTCGTCTAGCTGGCCTCCGGGCTATACCCTCGGTCCACGTGACCAATGTCCCCATGACCACAACCTTACCTCTCGTCGGTGTTTCAAGCATTTCAATGCCGAAATACCCATACCCTCAGGACTCGCGATTTCTGGAATCCCGACGTGCTCCTTACGCATTAGCCCTCCTGGCTATACTCTTGGCCAATATGACCGTTAAATCACAAGACCGTAGCCTTGTCTTCCCATCGGGGCTATGGGGTTTCAAATGCTCCAATTCATTTTCCTACGGGATTCCTGATCCCTCGAATCCTGACGCTCCACTATACTGACAGCTGGCCCACACAATGGCGCTCCCCACTGCTCTGATATGCTGACAGCTGGCTCCCACTCATCGGGGTTTCGGACTTCGCGATCCCAAAATGTAAAAACACTTTGTCACCAGGATCCTCGATATCCTAATGACCCAAATGCCAATCAACGACTTCCTGTCGGGACTTTTCCCGATGGCACCGATTTCTGCCATGTGTCCCTTCTAGAATGGACGGTCCTGATTACTCTAGGATTTCGAGACTTGTGATGTCCCAATTCTTTTGACCTCAGGAATTCCGATTTCTCGATGCCGAATATCTCGAATCTCTGCAGATTTCTGACACCTGTCTCCCCAAACGGACGGCTCAGATTATTCTGGGTAATTCCCCATGGAAATTCCCTATCTCATGTTCATGGGAATGTCGATATCCTGATGCGCCAAAGTACCGATGGGCGCTCAATCTCTGCCACGTGTCTCCACCAACGGATGGTCCATATCGCTCCGGTGTTTTGAGACTTGAAGTGTCTCGATTTTCTTCACCTCGTGACTCCTGATATGCTGATGGCTGAAGTCCCTATGGTAAACCTCGTGCAGCTTCTGTCCAATCTGACGGTTGATGGGTATCTGCTCAAGATCTGATGGTTCATATCCATCCTTCTACGCACACTCCAGAGACTAAACTCTAAGCATATTCTCCCGATCCAACGACTTACAAGATTTCTGAGTGAGATCCAATGGCTGACAGTCTCCTCCTAAGCTCCTCCTGGATGTAGAAATCAATGGTCCAGATCTCTTTCCTCCACCGATCTGACGACTGTTGTTCCCTACGGAACTTGCACACTCCTCCTTCCCAGACTTGGGAGAATTTCCAATTCTCAAAGGCCTCGACCTTTGCTTCTCTTCTCTCTGCGAACTCTTTCACCTTGAGCTTCGCTGCGCGTATACAACGCTGACCCTCCTGAGCTTCTGGGAACTCTGAACTCTTCCAAAGAGTTCTTTGACCTCTGCACTCCTTGCAGTCACAACTCTGTGCACAAAAGCACTGTTCCTCCTGAGCTTATCCTTCTTCTAGGTCCTTGAAGTATTCTTGGACTCCTGTGCCTCTACAGATTCTTCTCGCATGCAAAGGTGTTATCTCTTCTGAGCTTATGCAAGTACTCAGACCCCTAAGGGGTTTTATCTTCCTTCTCCCATAGATAGAGAATATGGACTCCCTCTTGGCGATCCTTCACTCAAGCACCCTCTTGCTGAGCCTTCTGGGTATTTAGTAACCCTGAGAAGGTTCCCTCAGTGGACCCTTCCTCACTTCCACAACTCAAAGAGTTCTCTTCTCTTCTATGCCTATCTGTACACTTACTCAATGCCCACCTAGCAGAGTGTCTTCCTCCAGAATTTCTAGCAGTTTTGTCTCCTTTCGTGCACCTCCTGCACTTGCTGAATGCCCTCCTGGAAGACCTTTACTGAACCCTCAATGATTCTATTTTCTTCTTCAAACTGTCAGTAGAGTTCTTCCTCAAATGCACCACTGCGCACATGCTCAATGCCCACTTGGCAGAGCCTCTACAGAATCCTTAGTGATTCTGTCTCTTCTGTTTGAACTCACAACATAGTTCCTCCCTCAGCACCACTATGCATATGCTCAATGCCCACTTGGCAGAGATTTACAGAATCCACAACAAAATTATGTCTGCAACTCTGTCTCTCATACACAACCTTGCCTCCAAGGTATTCAACAACCTTGAGGTTTTCCTCTGAGTTGTTGATTCCAGTTTCTATGCCGCAACACGTCTTTGTCTGAATCCACAGAGTTCAGAAGTGCATCCTCTGTGCACTGGTATTCAGAGACGGCAACACTCTGTCATGCCCTCCTGACATGAAACCTCAAAGACCTCTCAAGCTTGAAACCAAACAACTCCTACAGAATGCATCAACATAACATACATCTACAACATACATAGAGAACACACACAGACATCCACATAACACAGAATTCATGCAGGAAAAACTACTTCTGTCTATATTAAAAATGGAAAATGCCCATTTGTACATGGGTGTTCTCGAGCTCTCTCTGGCTCTTCTCTACTCTTACCCATCTGACTTCCTAACTCACAAAATGAGATATGAAAATCTCTTTTACCTGAGGGTTCTCTTCAAGTGCTTCCCTCCAGATTCACCTACCCTATTCAATTACATTGAATGGGCTGTCTAGTCCAGAATTGGATCTAGATCTCAACCATTACATACATTAAAGGCTGATCTACTCTATGTCTGCACAAAGGCACAACTTCTTGGCTCAACAGCCTAAACATTTAAGTTTACATTGAATTCAAATTTCAAATGAGGATTGCGCCTCTCTTCATCTTGAATGCACGCGCTTGATGTGGCTGGCTGGTTGGCTGACGTGGAGAGATGATCCTCCATCACTTGATCCAAAGGCCTTAGGAGGCCTAAAGTTTTGCTCATGGAGACCAACGTTTCACGAGAGAGGACTATCGTCACCCTAAAAGGGCATGAAGCCACCTTTTCTTCTTGATTTAGGGTTTTAATTTTTCATTTAATGTAAAAACTAGATATTACATGTAAACTCGCCATGTTGGCCTTTTTGACCTAATTTTGGTCATTGTAATCATATAAATAAGGGATTCTCCCTTGAATTATTTCATCATATTTCACTCACACATAAGCGAGGTCTGAAATTTGCTCCCTAATTAGGGTTTTTTGGTTGAATTTAGTGTTCACTTCTTGAAGGAGGCTAATTTTGGTGTGTTTTAGCATTTTTCTTGGCGGAAGTCTTCAACTAGGCCTATTGCTAGATGATTCTTGGTGAATGTAAGTGAATTTTCTACAATTATTCTTGATTGAATGGTTATGGTTGTATTTATCTTGCATTTATTCTAAGATTATGACATTACTAGCCTAAAACCCTAGGAGGCTAAAGAACATGTTATTTTTCTTGCCTTAATAACTTTCACCTACTAGATTATGCTAGAAAACCAATTTTCTTGTATCTTTTTTCTAAGGGCCTTGCCATTACAATACCCTAGCATAACACCTTTTCTTCATCTAGCCGTCATCTTTTTCATCTTTGAGCTAAAGATGGATTAAAACCACTAGGTCCTAGGGTTAGCTACTTCCTAGTGGCCATTTTCCCCCTAAGGTCTAGTCATTGAATCCTTGGGCTACCAAGACTTCAATCATTAAACTTATTGTCTCTATCTTTCTTATTACCAATTTATTACTTCAAGATTTCTACTGCTAAAAGAGACTCCATTTACCCTAAAAGAAATGATATAAGCGTTGTACTTGAGTGATTGTTAAAAACTACTCTCAAAACATTTACCTTAATCTCTCTACTAACTCTTACTAATTCTAGAATAGACTAATCTACTAACCTACTTTCCAATGTTACAAAAGTAAGCTACAACCATCTATTGCAGCGTTAAAAGCACCTAAAATCAATTGGAAAGTTGATTTATACACTGCCTAATTTTCTTCTAACAAATGTTAGTACTTTGGTATTAATGAGTGATTATTTTGGGTCATTTTGAATCTCTTTCAAGGCATTTATTGTGAATCTATTATCTTATAAACATTTTTGTTATAAAATTCTATTTTATTCATCATATATAACCTATTTTATTTTATTGATAAAGTCCATGGTTTTATGAATTACTAACGACAAGTTCTGCTTGCAAAATATATCTTTTATTTTTTCCTTTTTCTGGGCAGGTGCATCTAAGCGCTTCATTACTTCATTGGTTAAAACCCTATGACTTTCTGATCAGTGTGACTTGTGAGAGGGTATATTTTCATAGACACTTTAACCTTTGACCTCTCAAACCCCCACGTCACCGAGGATGTCTCCCCTAGGTCATCAACCCTAAATAGAAATAGGTATGTGACAGTGATAGGATAACCTCTTGTTACAACAATTTGTCTTCCCGTAACCTTTTCCTTTGGAACAAGTAAAAATTGTGCGATAACATTTTGGTGTCATTGTCGGGAAACACTGAGTCAATTCTCCTCAAAGAATACACTTCTCGTTAAGCCTTTCCTCAAAATCCTTTACTTTTCAAAGCTTACCTAGCGACTCCACTGAGGGTGATCCCCTCATCCCTTTGATAATTTGAAAAAAATTATCTAGCGACTCCACTAATGACAAAACCAACCATGATTTCTCAATTGGACTCGTGAAACTTCAAAACTTTAGACATGAGTAAAATCCTTGGATACCCTTGACAAATGCCCCCAAAGTACAAGAAATGGCTCCCTAGATTCCTTGTTAGTGATGGGGAGAGAGTCGACTATCACATGAGTCATTTTTGGGCTTTCTTTAAACTCCATCCTATCAGTGATTATGCTGAAGATTTGGCAATGAAACGTTTCTCTACCACTCTTCATGGAAATGATAGGAAATGGTATGACAATCTCCCTGATGCTAGCATCACGTCCATGGACCAATTAGAAGAAACCTTTCTCAAAATATGGGGTATTAAATTGGAAGATATCCAAACATTACTGAAAATGATTGACTATAGAAAACAAACTAAGAATGAGATTGTCAAAGAATTCCAGGATAAGTTTGAGAACTTGCTATATTAGATTCCTAGAAGCCATCATCCTGGAGACAAGTATCTCATTTATCTCTATACCAGTGCACTCTTAGTGCATTTAGGGTTCCTCCTCAATAAAAAGGGGTCAAAAATAATTGATGATGCCTATTACATGGCCATGCAAATCGAGGAGAATATCTCTTTGTCCAAGAGAAAACACATCTTCTCACTAGGAAACAAAGTTGATGACACCAAAGATACCCTTAGTCTAGAGAGATTACTTTCCCATGGTATCTTTGAAAGAAGGGAACAAGTCATCAACCAACAATAGGTTGAGGAGAGTGATCCTAATGAGGTTTTCCAACCCCATGATTAAGGGAAAGAATTTACTCATTCTTCTACCGAAGATAACGATTATGTGGTTAAAGAGCGAGAGCCTAGAGAAGGAGAAATGGAATCCTTGGGCAAGGTATATCCTCCTTGTTGTACAGTTGAAGATGTAGAAGCAAGTCTTCCATTTGATGAATTTATCCAACTACTTGAATCTTCTGCACAAGAATAAGTAAGCAAGGTGAGTTGTTTCCCTTTCCAAATTTTTAATGATTCTATATTTTATGATGTGGAAAGCGAAGAAGTGTTGGATGTTTTTACCCCTTCATGCTATAATGAAGAATATTATTTTGTTGATATTATCGAAGAGTTCATACATTTCAGGAAGCGCAATTGGGATGTGACTGGATATGATGGGGATCCCATTTATGACATTGAGGGTCATGTCCAAAATTTGCCTTTACCATTATCATATGAAGTTACTAATAAATTTGACATTTCGCAACAAGGACATGACATGATTACAATTTTTTTTTAGACACCCAAGGATGACCCGATGCTATGCTTTCCTAATAATTTTAAGCCATACCTTAAGGACTTTGATGATTTTTCCTTTGAGCACTTGGATTTATTCTATGAATAAAATTATCAACCATCGTTGTACTCAGATCTTCATAAGATTGAGGAAGTTTCTTTCCTGAAGCATGATACTTGTGATAAGATTTTCCACTTCCCTTTGATTACTTTACCTCGCTATGTCACTAAAGGTATGGTTTGGAAACATGTCCCTTGTCCCAAGTAATCTGTAGTACAAAACCTCCTTTTCTAGTTTAGGCAAAGGTTGAGTATCTTAAGAAGAGGCTTACTATCACAATCTTCCATCTTCCCCTTAATAAATTTTTAGTCATCCTCAGGGTTCTTGCTAGTCCCTTCCCAGGCCTCAGATTATGAAGACATTTGAGGTACCCAACCTTGAAACTCTTCGAGTCAGTATTTTGAACCTTTGACTTATCAAAATCCCTTTCTGATATGGATTGAGAACCCTCTTGAAAGTATGACTTGGCACCACTTTTTCCCTCCCACCCGCCTTGTTCTAGACCTTGTGATTTCCAATGATACAATACTTTTTCTAACTCATGTTATTTTTGTGCTTAACTTATCATTGCTTTGGTTTATGATGAAGCAGAAAGTCAGGTATCGTGAGACATTTCTAGGATGGTTTCATTGGATATTTGACTACAACTAGCATTTAGACAACAGGTAAGTAGAGGTAAGTAGGTAGGCATTTGCATTCATTGTATATACTATTTTCATTTCATGATAGAATAGTTGCATTTCCGTTTGTATATATTCTTGCTTATTTTAATTTTTTGTACCATATATGATCCAGGGGTGATATCACCTCCCAAAATGATTACTAATGATTTTTTTTTAGATCAAGCAGATCACAGATCATGCCAGAGATGTTGAGGTTCTCATGCACTCTACGATGAGCACATATCCCCGAGCTGGAGCCAAATGTTATCCCCTAGCCTAGGGATAACTAAGGAGATTATGCCTCAAGGCCCACAGGTCCTACACATGGAGAACCGAGAGTCGTATTAACTTGAGACTGGCCCTGGAGGGTGCATCTTTCTTCTTCAATGCCTCCACATTGTCAGCACCAACAACATCCATCCCATCAGCCTAGTCCTTCAGCAACAATATGTCTTTCTCCATGAGGTAATGAGTCTGGGTATCATGGTATGTGTCACTCTTATTCTCAAAACATTTGAATATGTGCATTTAATTCTCTTTACTTCTAATATGATCTTGGACCTTATGTAGCATGCCTTTCCACTTGTCCACACCTGGGGGGAATGACAGGATGCCCTAGCAAGTTGTTTCCCATAGGGTTTGAGTTTCCACTGGGTGGGTTCATGAAAGGTCATCGTTCGTTCCCACCATACTTACCACTTTGCATATTTTTCCCTCTCATCCATCCCATTCATTGGTTTGGGCATAGGGTTTTCCAAGCTAGAAAAGGGTTGTACCTTACCTTCTTGGAAGAAGGAGCTAAAGTCCCAAAGGGAAAAAGTAGTTGGAAAAAGATAAAATCCTAAAGAAGAAAACCTTCAGATGTTTCTCCGAGGGCTCCGTGAGAAAGAAATAAAAGGATTCTCAGCAAGAAACAGAGGGACTGATAAAATAATAAAATGAAGAACTAGTTGGAGGATAGGGGGTCTCATCACAAGCGAACCTATTAGGTCCATGGGCATGTATCGATATGAAACTACCATTCAACTGGTCACCACGCCAGGGTAGTGGCTCTTAGTGGCATAGACAAGAGAAAGGGGGTCTCATCACGAGTCAACCTTCTCATCTCCGTGAAATTATTATGGGTACCATTGCCACCACTTTTCATCACACCATGGTAGTGTCCCCTAACTAGTCTCTTGAAAGAAAAATAAATAGGATAAAAAGATAAAAGGCATTGAATGGGATTGGAAACATTTGCATCGATGACAAGGTACAGATCACCCTCTTCAGAGGAACCCACAGGTAATCCATACATTCCCCTTCCATCACTGCATCCATTGCTCAAACATCCCTCACCACCTCATCCACTTACATGGCCTGGATTTGTCTTCACCTGGAAACATCCCACGTCTAATGAGAATTATCCCAATAGGACCTCCTGACTTCCTCTCCAAACTTGGCTTGTAGAATAGCATAATGTCTTTGAGCACTTGTCTCGGAAAGGGGGGTTTTATGCACATGTTTAGATAACTTGATTATTAGATGTGATTAACATTGCTATGATACCTGTGACTTATGATCCCATCGAGGGCATACTTGTTCCTATTTTCGGGCCACACCCAACATATAGGTACACATGGGGATATGATTAGTTCGGACCTCCATAGGGATAAAATACCACCAAATAGATGTTGAGACCCTAGACGGGGGCGGAGAGAAATCAAAGGTTTTCACTAGAGAGAGAGGAGGATGTTCCACTAGAGACAGGATAGAAGGCCTGGACCCTAGGGGGTATTTCCCTCTTACTATGATGTAGGCCTTGGAATGCCCATGAAATCACCTCTATGACCCTTGACGTCACCCAACATTTGATGGCCACTTTGGAGGTAGTTTTGTGCCAAGTGGCACGTGTGGCTTGATCCAAAGGCCTTGGGAGGCATAATTGTTTTCTCATGAAGGCCAATGTTTCATGAGAGAGGACTAACGTCACCCTAAAACGGCATGAAGCCACCTTTTCTGCTTGATTTAGGGTTTTAATCTTTCATTTAATGTAAAAACTGGATATTACATGTAAACTCACCATGTCATCCTTTTTTACCTAATTCTGGTCATTGTAATTGTATAAATAAGGGATTCTCCCTTGAATTATTTCATCATATTTCACTCACACTTAAGTGAGGTCTGAAATTTTCTCCCTAATAAGGGTTTTTTGGTTGAATTTAGTGTGCACTTCTTGAAGGAGGCTAATTTTGGTGTGTTTTGTCATTTTTCTTGGTGGAAGTCTTCAACTAGGCCTATTGCTAGATGATTCTTGGTGAATGTAAGTGAATTTTCTGCAATTCTTCTTGATTGAATGGTTATGGTTGTATTTATCTTGCATTTATTCTAAGATTATGAAATTGCTAGCTTAAAACCATAGGAGGCTAAAGAACATGTTATTTTTCTTGCCTTAATAACTTTCACCTACTAGATTATTCTAGAAAACCAATTTTCTTGTAGATTTTTTCTAAGGGCCTTGCCATTGCAACACCCTAGCACCTTTGCTTCATGTAGCCTTCATCTTTTTCATCTTTGAGCTAAAGAAAGAGGAAAACCGCTAGGGAATAGGGTTACCTAATTCCTAGTGGCCATTTCCCCCCTAAGGTCTATTGATTGAAGCATTGGGATGCCAACACTTAAATCATTAGCCTTGTTGTCTCTAGCTCTCTTATTATCAATTTATTCCTTAAAGATTTCCACTGCTAAAAGAGACTCCATTTACCATAAAAGCACTAATCTAAGCCTTGTACTTTAGTGATTGATAAAAACTACTCTCAAAACCTTTACCTTAAGCTCTCTACTAACTCTTCCTCACACTATAATAGACTAATCTAATAAACTACTTGTTGTTGTTACAAAAGTAAGCTACAATCATCTATTGCAACATTAAAATCACCTAAAAGAAATTGTAAAGTTGATTTATACACTACCTAATTTCCTTCTGACAAATGCTAGTACTTTTGTATTAATGAGTGATAATTTTGGGTCATTTTGAAGCTCTTTCAAGGAATTTATTGTGAAGATATTATCTTATAAACATTATTGTTATAAAATTTTGTTTGCTTCATCATATATAAACTATTTTCTTTTATTGATAATGTCCATGGTTTTATGAAGTACTGACGACAAGTTGTGCTTGCAAAAGATATATTATCTTGTTGCTTTGTTTTGGGCAGGTACATCTAAGAACTTCATTACTTCATTGGCTAAAACCCTGGGACTTTCTGATCAGTGTGACTTGTGAGAGGGGATATTTTCATAGACACTTTAATCTTTGACCTCTCAAACCCCCAAGTCATCGGGGACGTCTTCCCTGGGCTGTCAAACCCAAATAGAAAGAGGTTCCATGTTGAGGTGACAATGATAGGATAACCTCCCGTTACACCAATTTTCCTTCGCTTAACCTTTTCCTTTGGATTAAGTACACATTGTGTGATAACAGGACTAATCGTGTTGCCTTAGCGACGGTTCAAAAGGCGACTGCAAGCCATGAGATCCAACTGGTTTTTTGGAGACTACATTACGATACAATGGGGTCTCTCCCCCTCACCATCATACATCATGATGATATCGATCGCACCCCCTGGAAGAGAGGCCTGCACAAACACTAAATATAAATGAGGTTCGTAGAAACCCTAATTCGTGAATAACATCAAACCCTAGCAAAGCTCAATCCAACCATGAGATTTATCATTCTACATTTTGATCTAGGTTTACTATTAATATTAATATTTTTTTACAAATATTATTGGAAGTAAATAATAATAATTATGCAAAATATTATTGAACCGATTAACTTACTATTTTTACTATGATTTGTAATTTTTTTACAATTAGTTCTTGTTCTTAGAAGTTTAGGGATAGATCAATATAATAAATATTGTAAAAGATGTCAAAACATATTTATGTTGAAATGGTTATGTGAACTTGTCATAGCTACTTCTTTGTAGTTTGAAAAAGATTATGTAAGCAATGGAAGGTTTATCCTATAACATATGTTTAGACATGTTGAAACCTAACACCTTTGAATTTGATGTCATTTCACAAAGATACTAAATACACATTTCACTCCATTATGTTTTGTTGTTATTCTAAGTACTCTCCATATTTTCATGTATATGATATGCAAGTCCATTGATTTTGGTTGGATATTCATTTTCTTCATTCATCATAAACTATATTCTTTACCTTTGTTGCATAGTCTCTTTTATTATTAATTTTAGTATCTTATTATTTTGTTTATTTGGCTTTCTCATAAACAGTACAATTTACCTGAGGTGAAATTATAATATTAACTTCTTATGTGTTAAGTCTTATAATATTTTGTAGATCATACATAATATTTAGCTGATCTCGTATAACCTTCAATAAATCTCACTCACATCCTAATAGAAAGCAACATGTCTTATTAATATCTTTTCATGTTTTATAATTTTTTTTTAATATATACATATATTTTTGTCTTTGGTTTTAAATTTTATATTAGAGGGGATATTGTATTTTTTATATACTTGATACTTTTTTATTATTTTAAAGTGATACATGTCAAGCTCACAAAGGAATGAAGTACATATCTCCAGCATAATTAAAAAAAAAAAATCTAAAATAATAAATAATCCAACCATTCATGGTTGATCATACAATCAAATAATCCACTAACCAATAAACCATTAATTCTTAAAACTTAGTAATGATAATTGACTATAATTAATTATGGTTAATGCTACTCACTAATTAATCAATAATAAATATGGTTTATCATAATGGAATGAAGTACACATCTCCAACATAATTAAAAAAAAATCTAAAATAACAAATAACCTAACCATTCATGGTTGATGATACGAATCAAATAATCCACTAACCAATAAACCATTAATTCTTAAAACTTAATAATGATAATTGACTATGATTAATTATGGTTAATGCTACTCACTAATTAATCAATAATAAATATGGTTTATTACACTTGATAATATTTTCACCAATTTTATTATTGGTAATTATATCTTAAAGTATAAATTTTCTAGAATTAACCCTACTTTACTTATTTTAATATTTTTTTGATATTTTTTTGAAGATAAATATTAAAAATTAGTTAAGATTTTAATATATGAAAATGTGCAAAATTTTTGATAAACTAGATTTCACATTATTTTATTTCAAATTTATCTTTATGCTTGTAACCATAAATTTGGGTAAGATAACTAAATTTTTTAAATATAAATATAAATAAACTAAATTTGACATCATATTATTTCAAGTTTGTCTTTATGCTCGTAACCATAAATTTGGGTAAGATGGTTAAAATTTTTAGATGTGAATATAAATAAATAATATTGATATAAATAACTTTAAATAAACAATATTTTTATATTTTTAAAATTAATAAATGCAATGAATCTTAATTAAAAATAAAATACAATTAAAACAATTATATACTTCAAACAAATCATGTTGATTTTGAGCATTTGTGAAATAAAAAATTCAAATAAGTTTTCATTTATTATAATAAATGAAAATACTTTATGATTAATCAATACTTATAAAAATTTATTATAAAAATTCAAATAAGTTTTCATTTATTATAATAAATGAAAAGAGTTTTATTTGTCATAAAACTATATATTGAAAAAATATGTGTATTTCAAATTATATTAAAAGTTTTATTTGTCATAAAACTATATATTGAAAAAATATGTGTATTTCAAATTATATTAAAATTCCATATTTCGTATTTCCTTAATATATATTTGAATTTTCTAACTTTACATCAACTTGTGAATCTAACTTAATAATTGAATTATTTTCTCTAACTACAACATGCATTCTTATTCATAAAATCCTTATGATACATTTAATTTTTAGATATTATATTTTTTAACTCTACAAATCTTCTTTTTCCAATAAATACTGCATTTCCAATAAATACCTCATTTTCAATAAATACTTCATAGGAAACTGAGATTCTTTGGCAAATGCATCATCATAGTTTCCTTTTTTTTAAGCTCAATTCCTCTTGTTAAATGACAATATATCCAATGTGTTTTTAAAAAAAAAATGAGTTGAAACCTTATCATTTTCTAATGACACGCAATTTATTTTCTTCTTTTCTTTAAATAGTATGCTATTGTTGTTTCTACAATTGAGAAAAAAATTATATATAATTAAATTATATTTTAAATATATTAATAAGAAAAAAAATAAAATAGAATTACATTAAATCAATTTAATTGTACTAAAAATATTCAACACTTGTTCATTTTTATTTGTAAAAAATAAATCCAAACACCTAGTCATTTTCATTTCAAAAAAGTTACACAAGGTGATTAATCAATACTTACAATTTGCTGAGGGTTAATAGTATCACCATCTTTCAATTTTATAACCATTGTATTAAAGGGATATACGTGACTAAAAAATTTATCAGCTTTAGGATGATTTACAATATCCTCCCAAAATATTTTCCCCATAACCAACATGCATTTGCTCACTATTATATGATAACCTTCACCCTTTTGGTCGAAGGGTATTGGTTTGTGTGTGAATTTGTTTAACAAATAAGAAAGTATTGTGTGTGAATTTGTTTAACAGATACTATTATAGGATAACCTTCACCCTTTTGGTCGAGCTACATTGGTTTGTGTGTGAATTTGTTTAACAAATAAGAAAGTATTATATGTGAATTTGATTAACAAATAAGAAAGTATTTAAATATATATAATGCATAAAAAACAAATTAACGTTTTAATCAAATTTATTCATATGGAAGAAGTTGTGAACTTCATTAACTCTTCCATAATATTTTTGAATTTATCATATGTATTGAACATCATTATTTATTTATTTATCGCAACAATATAGTTGTAGCAAAATGGAAGATCAACAATAAATGAGGAATATGTCTTTTTTTTTACAATTTTCAGATATCCTTGCAATCCTTATATATGATAGAAAATGGTGCATGATGGATGCCATCATAAAGATAAAAATCCATGTTTTTATTAATTTAAATGTGTTACAATTTTATAATTCTTATTGAAACCACATGCTTAGTAAGCTCAACACACCAATAGATACGCAAATAGATATTTAATAGATACGGACAATTAAAAATTAAGTAGAAGATTCAAGTGAGAGGTTGAATAAGAGACACATTGAATGGTCCATAGTTCATTCAACTAGTTGAGTAGTTAGAACAAGATAGCAATCTAGTGAGTCCATGTTTGGAACATGAGAGATAGTTATACAAACTGCTAGACTTCTCTATCTACAGTTGTCCATCTATAGGGAGAACTACTTCTAGTAGCTTTGATCATGTAATCTATTAATATTAAGACAATTTCCATGAAATGTTTTAATATTAATTGTCCAAAGAATTATCCTAAAATGTTTTAAATATTAATTATTTGAATTTAAGTAGGATCCTTATTAATACATCTTATTAATACATGTGAATATTTTTTATAATTATAATGATTAAAATCATGGTTTATATTTCTTTTTATTTTTAAAATATCTAAAGATTATTTTTATTTCAACATTTAGTATTAATATGAATTTTATAAAAATTATTTAAAAAAAGTTTTTTCAAATTGAATTGTTATTCTTAATTTATTTTTAATTTTTAGTAGTTTCTACAAGTATAATGATTAAAATCATGATCTATATTGCCTTTGATTCAAATAGTGACTTTGATTGAAATAATGGCAAGAGCTACCTTTTATCTTAATATATGTTTTATACATATTATTTATAAAAAGTTATTTTTTTTCTCAAATTAGGATTATTATCAATTCAAGGCAATATTTTCTAGAAATATAATGTTTTTTTTTTGGTTAGTTTTTCAATGACTTGTGGGAATAACATGTGGCTAAGAAACTGTAACTTACGGGAATCTAAGCCATCAAAATCACTCGGGGATCGCACCCGGCCTGAGCCACACCAACCCTTGACATGGTTGGATTTTTTGTCCCCGCAGGTTTCGAACTGGTGACTTTAACATCACAGAGTGGCTTAAAAACACACTCGGTCACCAACTATCCAACACCTCAGGGACTTTTAAATTTGAAGGACATGGGTGTGGGCTTTGATCCGGGCTTTGATCCACTTAATATAGTATCTCTGGGTGCAACCACACGTTCGACCACTACCTCAAGGTGCCCCCATGGCTCCAGGTAAATCCCTCACGAGAATTGAACCTTGCCAAAGGGTGAAAAACTCTTCGCTTTCCACCATTAGATCCAACCCCTTTGAACTCTAAAAATATAATGATTGAAATCACCATTTATATTGATATTAATTTTTAAAAAATCTAATATTTGTACCAACTACATTTTATCTTAATTAATCTTGTATTAATATGAATCTTATCGAAATCATTTACAAATAATTGCTTTCTTTATATAATTTTCCTTTAATTTTTAGTATTTTGTAACACAATTGAAAACATGATTTATATTGACCTTTATTTTTAAGTATCTAGAATTTGCAGACTACTTTTTATTTAATATCTTGAGTTTGAAAATGATAAAAAACATATACCATTTTTTTTTGTTTGATGATTATTTTTTTTATCAAGTGGGATATGCAACTCATTATCTAAAAATTTCAAAGTTTTAGGATTTAAACCACATGATATAGTAATTATGGTAATTAAATTGTACATGAAATAATATTTGTGAAAAAAAAAAAATAGAAACCCACTTATACAAAATTTTAAATAATTTCTCCTCAAAATTACATTTAAAAATTATTTTCCCACCCATGTCTTCCCAAAATTGTTTTTATTTTTCCAATCAATGCTCTTACATTACATTTAACGATTCTAAAGTCGATGAAATTGTGTCAAAATTTAGATATTCTTGTAACTTTAGTAGAAGCATTGATAACAATGCGAAGACATGGAAATTTTATTGTAGTTTGGTTTGGAGGAGGATCTTGCATTTTTGCTTGGCTAAAATAGTGTTTGAAGTATCTCTATACTAGTGTAGATCATTTTAAATTCTAGATCTATCAGGAATTAAGATGATTCAAATCCCTCAAACTGCAAACCGTTTTAGAGTGTAAAACATAAGTAAATGTTTGCACCTCAATAGATTTGATCCTTCTCTTTGCATGATACATTTAGAGTTAATATGGATCTACACTAGTTCCAATCATGAGTGGTCATGTTAAATACATTATGCCAAATAATTTTTCATTATATCATCACTAAAATCAATGCATTGTAATGCTTTTCAAATATATCATCTGTGAAATAAATCCACCTTATTATTTTATTTTATATCATCACTCAAATCAATGTTTCCTAATGCTAATGCATTTACTCATTGTTAAAATCATTGTAATCCTCATATTTCTTTAAATCGTTTTTTTATTATATCATCATTGAAACCAATATAACCTATTATTTTGTGTTATATCATTGTTGAAATGTAAGTAGATATTGTATTCTTTCTTGGTTTCCATGGTTGAAACATATCAATATTGTAAACCTCTATCTTTTAAATTTTGAAATTTTCTTCATTTTAATAACCTATTAAAGCATAATTGTATATATTAAGAGGAATTTCACCGTCTTCGTATTGAACCATTATCTCAATAATGTATTTATTCCCAATATACTTCTTGTTATTTTATATTTAAAACAACTTGAAAATGGATGATACTTCGATGATAAGAAATGATAAGATGGTCTAGTTTTAAAACCATATGCATCCAAAAACTTGCTCAGCATGCCAAGGGTTGTAATGATCCTTTTTTGCAACTAAATTACCATGTATTAAGTTTTAGTTGTGCTTCTCATATATTTTGGGAAGGTGTAGGTTACTTATATCTAAAATAACAATAAAATCTCAAAAAATGTATATTAAATCATTATGTGAACTTGTCATAGCTTTGTCTCTATTTCAATATTTTTCAACATAAACTTGGGAATATCATTAAAACGTTTAAATATGAATATGTATATTGATATAAATAAATTTAAATAAATAATACTTTTAGATTCCCATGAAATTATTAAATGAAATGAAATCTTGATTTAAAATAAAATCTAATTAAAAAATTTACATGCTTTAAAGAAATAATGTTTTTTAACATTTTACAAATAATAAATTCAAATAAGTCTTCATTTATTATAATAAATAAATTTTCATGCACTAACATTAAAATCATGTAAAAGTTGATATTATTATAGATAAAATAAAAATACAAAGAGTTTTACTTGTCATAAATTTATATATTGAAAAAACATGTTTATTTTAAGTTACATCTCAAAGTTCCAATTGTGATATGTCTTATCTTCCTAGAATATATTTGAATTTTTTAACTTTATATCAATTTGTAATTTAAGTTAATAATTCGATTATTTTTTTCAGCTACAACGTTACAAATGCATCCTAGATAAAATCAAAATACAAAGAATTCTATTTGTCATAAAACTATATATTGAAAAACATGTTTATTTTAAATTACATCAAAGTTCTAATTGTGATATGTCTTATCTTCCTAGAATATATTTGAATTTTTTAAATTTACCTTAATTTATGATTTTAAGTTAATAATTTGATTATTTTCTTCAACTACAATTTTACAAGTGCATCTTCATTCATAAAATCAATACACTTTTTTCGATTTTTAGATATTAAATTTTTTCATTTTACAAACTTTCAATTTCCATCCAAATACCTTATAAGATTTTCCATCCAAATACTTTATAAGAGAAGGGATCTTTGGAAAATGTAGCACCATAGCTTCATTTCACTAAGCACAATTATTTTTTTCAATGGAAATATATCCAATGTTTGTTTTCCCTACAATGTGTGTTTTCCTTTTCCTTATAGAATAAATTGTGTTCTTTTAGTTAAGCACAATTATTGTTCTTTAATGGAAATATATCCAATGTGTTTTTTTTCTATAAAATAATTTGTGTCTAGAATTTATCTTTTTTAATGACATAATTTTATTTTTTTCTTTAGATAGTATGCATTCCTACAATTCAAAAAAAATAAATAAAATTAGATTTCATTTTAAATACACATTTCTTATAATTAGAAGAAAAAAAAAAAATTAGATGAAATCAACTTGTTTATACTAAAAAAAATTATAGTTATTTTTATTTGAAAAAAGTTACAAGATGATTAATCAATGATTACAACTTTTTTTGTAAAGGTAAATAGTATGACCATGTTTCATTTTTATAACAAGGGAATATGTGACTAACAAATTTATCATGTGATGCTTTACAATGTTCCCTCCAAAATATTTTCTCCAATAACCAACATGCATTTGTTCACTATTATAGGAAAACCTTGATCCTTTTGGTCTAGTTACATTGGGTTTGTGTGTGAATTTGCATTAACAAATAAAAAAATGCTTAAGTAAATATAATACGTAAACAAATTCAAATTAATGTTTTAATAAAATTTATTCATGAAAATAAAATATGATAAATAAGAATTAATCTTATTTGTATCAATAACAAATAAAAAAATTCTTATTATATAAGGTGATGTTCAATAATGTTCTTTTATTTTAATGATTTTGTAACCATACTTGTTTGTGGCATACCATGGAAAATAATAAAGTCACATATTGAATAAGTTGTGAAATTCATTAACTCGTCCATGGCATTTTTTTATTTCTCATATGCATTGAACATCGTTATTTACTACAACAATATAGTTGTAGCCAAATGGAATAAGTTGTGAAATTCATTAACTCGTCCATGGCATTTTTTTATTTCTCATATGCATTGAACATCGTTATTTACTACAACAATATAGTTGTAGCCAAATGGAATATCGACAATAATTGAGGGATATGGTTTCTTTGGAACAACTTTCGTAAATCCTTGCAATCACCATATATGATAGAAAATAATGCATGATGCATTCCATAATAATGATAAAAATCCATGGTTTCATCAATTTGAATGTGTTACAATTTTATAGTTGTTTTTGGAACCAGATGCTTTGTAAGCTCATCATATTTTTAGATCTTCTATAGATATAGATAGTTAGTTGAAAATTAACCATTCAGTAGAAGAGTCATTTAGAGGTTGAATAATTTTTTCACTAAGGAGTTGGATAGGAAACAAATTAAATGGTCAAAAAATCATTCAACTAGTTGAGTAGTTAGAACATGATAGCCAACTAGTGCATAGAACAAGGAGAAAGTTAAGAAGTCCATTATGTGTTTATTGATGTGGACCTCATTGTCCTAACTATAAATGCGTTAGTTATATATTGGTTCCATATAATATGGATCTATGGTTCGATCTATTGTAGAGAGTGTGAACATGATGATTAATATGTGTTGTATATGGATTTATTTTGGTTTCTTACACTTATTTTTATGTTGAGATATGCTTAATTGTGCTTAAGTGTTGTAATGGTGTCTCTAGACACGACCTGTCTTTTGGTATACTATCTCTCAAATATACTTAACTCTTTGGCTCTTGAACATGATACCAAAACTAGTGGTTTGAGATATAACATATTGTCTACAAGTCTTATGGATGATGTTGGCACTCGTGACAAGTTGAATCTATTTGGTAGATTGACTCTAGGTTTCAACATTGTTATAAGGAATGATTTGAGACACTTAAAAGAATCACCCTAAACCTCTTCCACTACTCTATATAGTGAGGCTTATTCAAGCGAATACAGAGGAAGTATTGAGAGAAAGTCCATGCTGCTGAAATTTTAGAAGAGTTAGGGATAAAGAAAAAGTTGAAGCAAGAGCCAAGGAGAACCGAACATTTGGACTCAAGGTGTTCAAACCATCAATGCAATGTTCTTACTACGTCTTAGTACAAATGGATTCTACTTTATCGTTCTATGTTGTGTCTATATCCAATCACATGATGGAATACTTATTCCTTGCTTGAGTAAGATAAGGTAGATATGAAGTTTTTTAAGATTATTTAATGCTTGAAGGATTGTAGTTGGGTATTAATTATCATGTATGTGTAGGAAGCAAGTGTGGAAGTAGGAGCTAGATATTTGGAGTTGCGTCGCCCAAGACTACACAAGGAAAACCATCAGAAACCAGATATTTACCTCTTTCCCATAGTGTAAAGGGTAGTTGAATTGCAAATCTCAATAAATGGAGAAAACCTTCTTGCTGAGGTTTTTATGGAACATCCCCTAAAAATTCTTCCAGCAGTTGTTTATAGTAGAGGTAGTTAGCGGAGGTGGGAGGTCAACAGTTTTTGTAGAGATTTTTTTTTGGTGCACCTTTATGGTACATACGAACTAGTGTGCACCTAAAAAATACAACACAACTGCTTAAATGTTCAAACACACCATAAAATCTCATAGCTGAGGTTGTTAGTAGAGGTGGGTGGCCGGAGGTTTTTGTGAAGGTTTTTTCTCAGTGCTCCTTTAAGTTATATACACACCAGTGCATACATTAACGATAACACACACTAGTGTGTCAATGTTCAAAAGGAACACCATAATTAATAATAAAAAATAAACGCAGCAAATAAATCGCACTAGTGTCTTTGAACATTATGCACGAGTGCACCTAACTATTGTCAAGTTCACCATAGTAGAGTAAATAAAAAAAATTAACAAACCAATTTTCATTGTTATATTGCATTTTTTGCTTCCAAACTCTCAAGAAAGAACCAACACTCACATTCCTTCCTAAGACTCTCTATTTTTGGTGCTCTACGCTGACTTGGATAGCTCCATTTCTAGATTCCACACATTTCAAATTTTGAAAATTACCACAAATTTATATTCCCTCTCAACAATGCAACCATGCCTCCTTAGGACATATGAAGCCATGTAAATTATTTATTACCTTCCAATTTTCATTTTCTTCCAATCAAAATTTGAATTTAGCTTGAAATGTTTCAGTTTTTCCAATAAAACTTCCCATTCAAACGGTGTGTCTGAATACTTCGGATTTCCTTGAAGTGGTCCATATTGTGTTAAATTAACAGTGATAATCACCACTAGTGTGTCTCATATATATGTATGCACCGATACCGTTCAAGTAAGAGAACCACAATAAATTATAAAAGAAAAGTAGTGAGTCCTTCGAAATGCTCCACAACTAGTCCACAATTGGATTTAATCTTCACTGGTACATTTCACTTCATTAATTGCACCTCTAGCTCAATAATATATAAAATTTAATGTAGTGGTGAACCTAGTTTAACCAACCACACCTTGTTGTACACAAAACATAAAGTATTGATGAGTCAATGTTCAAAAGCGTCGCCATAATTTTTAATAAAAAAATAAATGCACCTAATATATCACACCGACGTAATTGAACATTATGCATCGGTGTGCCTCACTGTCATCAGGTGCACTATCATAGGGTAAATAAAAAATAATTACTAAAACAATTTCCATTTTATAGTGCATCTCGTGCTTCCAAACTCTCAAGAAAGAACCAACGCTCAACATCCTTCCTAAGAAGCATTGTTTCTAGTGCTCTACACCGACATGGATATCTCCATTGGTATATTCCACACATTTGCAAATTTTTTAAATTACCATGATTTTTTATTTCTTCTCAACGGTGAAACCATGTCTCATTAGGAAATAAGAGGATAGGAAAAAAAATTATTACCTTCCTATTTGCATTTTCTTCCAATCAAACTTTGAATTTGTCTTGAAATTTGGAAATTTTTTGAATTTGTTTTCCAATTTAACGTGGTGCACCTGAACACTTCGGCTCACCCCAACATAGTGTGTACTATGTTGAATTTATAGTGATAACCACCACCGGTGCATCTCATATATATGTATGCACTTGTGTCATTCAAGAAAGAGAACCACGATAAATTATAGAAACAAAGAGGTGCATCCTTTGAAATTCTCTGCAACTTGTGCACAATTGGATTCTACTCACACCAGTAGACTTCGCTTAACTAACAACACTGCTAACCTAAAAAATTATAAAATTTGATGTAGTGGTGTGTCCATTTTATCCCAATGCATCAGTATTGTATATAGAAAGTGTAATGACACACGTCGTTACGACCACATGCGACGCAAAGAAACTGCATTTTTTTTGTTTTTTGTCCCTTCATAACTATAGAAACACCTTACACACTTGGGGAAAATACTCACGGTAAATTTTGTGATGGAAATGATTGAATCCCTTCTTGGGATAGTAATTTGGATAAATTTGTCATTCCCTCCTCATATCATTCACCCAATTTCATTGCAAAGTATGTCGGGTTATACAATCCTTCAATCCAAGCAATACTTTCAGTTGGTGGTTGTCATGAGATATTCTTGGTCACTATTTCATCCATTTCCAAAATGATTCTCCTTCGTGAAGATGAATATCCCTTGAGTGATGATGATTTAGCCACAAATATTAGTCATTTTCCACTCCAATTGAAGCAGGATCTCCTTTGTCACTACTCACCCAACAATATCCCAATTCCAAAATTAATATTACTTCTTCAAAATTCTATTTTTCCAAAATTGTCAAGAGAGGTGATATCCATGGTATCACTAATTATATATTATGATAATGATAGTACCATTGAAAAAACTATAATGGGTATGATGGAAGGTATTTTTCCTTCTTCCATTATGCTTATTAAATATCATTATGTTGAATATCTTGTTGAGACTATTGATAAACACTTATGTAAAATCCACACCTATAGACTATTTAGGTATAAATTCTATCTAGTTTACTTTATCTTGTACTACCAAACCTATTATTTTGAGAACCTAAACTTAATAAGGTTAAACGATTAGGAAAATCCTCTTCTAGTCAGTAAGTGGACCCCAATAGTGAGAAACTATGAAAAATAATGGGTTCAAGGAAATTGTTGATAAATTTCTCTATTAGGATCATATTTCCTTCCATGGAAATCACCCTCCTTGGGTTTATATTGATTTTGGGAGAATTATTCAATCAGTCCCTTAAACAAGAATAGGAAACTGATACATTTGTGAAGATCGTACTATTTTTAAAATTTATGATTCAAAGATCCAACCTTGTTTTCTTATAAATTATCTCCCTCCTTGTATTTTTCTCTAGAATACATTAGGAAGAGACTGTATTATAACCAATTACATTTTTCATACAAGCATCAAACACATCTCTCACTTTAATTGCTAAATTTTCTTGTTTCATTATAAAAAGTAAGTCTTCCCCGTATATTTTTAACCAGATGATGAGTTCTTTCAATTTTAGTTTGGGTTGATTTTGACAATATGATCCTTGACATCTAATTTAAAAGAAAAGGATTGAAAGTAAATTTACTCCTTTCATTTGTCATAATGATCTAGAATTGGAAATGTTAGCAAATAAAGACAGTTGCGGAGATATTCAATTCTTAATTCAACCGATGTGAATGAAATATGATACAGTACCTAGTATCAAAACAAAATATTCTCTCCTTCTTTCAACACAGGCATAGTGGGAGAATAATAACTCTAAAGTTACTCTAATATATGGGGCAGATGTCTCAAAGGAAGTAGAGAAACTGATGGAATCAATAGCCATGATGGTTGTTAACAAAAATAATAACGAGACATTAATTCAAGCTCATAATCAAGGAATAAAAGATACAATTCAACTTATTCAACCCTAAAGAACTGAGGGATAAGAAATAAAAGAAAAAAATACAGAGAATCAAGTGAGCCCAACTCCAAAAGACTTAAATTACATTATCGAAAGAGTTAGATATTCAAAAGTATTTTAGAACCTATACATATAGATTCAAAGTTGATATATGATGATGAATTGTATAACAATTTTTAATGATGTCATTTTTAGGAAATGAGTCAGTCTACCTTCCTGCTATGAGAGGCTTTCACATCTGTGGGATTATTTCAATTTATGATTCCACCAGGAATCATAAATTTCAATTAGTTCCACTGCCATGACTAGTGTATAGAAATAATTCCTGCAATCTCTTCTTATTAAATTAATGCTCCATATCTCCATAAGAGACTTGAATAAACTCACAGAATATCTTAAATTAACTACCATATTACTGGACGGGTAATTATGTGCATTTGTTTACAGGAATATATGTCAATTCACAGAGAGCTCCCAACATTATTAAAAACAACAAAATCCAAAATATTTACATCCATTTGCCATATGCCAATCATATAGTATGAGAATTTAAATGAACAATACAATAAATACATGTACGATACATCTATTATTTTCTATCGCGCCTTATAAGAGATATTAAGAATTATCATTTATCATATATATTTTAAATTTGTTTAAGGCATTCAATTTATGTGTGCATGTGTTTAACAAATTTTTTTTTAGAACCAAATTGAAACTAAACATTTGGCTCAAGATCATCTAAATTATTAGATCATCAATTTATAACATCACATTTAACTAAACCAGTAAGCATTGTATCCAAAGATGTAAAATATACATCAAGTCATTTAAATAAAATAGAATATACAACAATTCGTTTAAATAAAAATAGAATATACATCAAATCATTTAAATAAAATAGAATATACAACAAATCGTTTAATGGGCATCTCTTCAATAAATATTGAATCACTAGGTTGACCAAGGAATGGATATGTCCATAGACACTCCCATCTCGATTAAATTTCCACACCTCCCTTCTGAATTCTGGAACATAAAACATTTTAAGCTCAATGGCTACGCGGGGTAAGACTTTAGTTATTTTCAGAGGTTAGAGCTTATTTCCAAGCAACTTTTGCATTCTTTTGAGAGAAAAAAAAAATCACAATAATCGCAGAGGCTAAGGAGGGAATAAACGCCCAAGAGAGAATTCCTTGCTGGGTAGAGAAACGATCCTACAATTATTATCCATGCATAGGAAAGAAGGGAATTTGAATCTAAATATTTAACACCGGAGTGAAAGATCGACGATTTGACTCATGGCCGACTGCCCAGGCACGAACTAATTACTTAAAGGATGAAGGAATCAGAAGATAAAAACACAATATGCATCTAGACCTTCTTCAGGGAGAACAAGAATGAAAAAAAATGCAATCAAGGAATAAATAAAATGCATGCAAGAGATACACAAGCATAGGCAAGGTTTCTTATAGGATTAATCAAGTGACAAGAGAATTACATTGATAACCAAATTCTCAAGGAAATTTCATGGCAATGAATCATCATATGGATACAGTAAAATAAACAAGTGTAAACAAAATTTTACTAGAAGTAAAAAATTTAACAGTCATACCTTTATGGACGACAACGAGGCTAAGATTTCCTCCTGTGCGGCTTCATCCAGGTCTCACTTACTAACTGATGAGACCTCACCGGTACCTCCCAGCCAATGTTAGGGGTACTCTTCTTCCCCTGAGCCCCCCGAGCTGCAAAGGGGCCACGCACACAATACCAAATAATGCTATCACCCATCTCACCTCACAAGGTCGAGCTACCACTCGTTACCCAAGCTGGGCATCCCAACTCCCACAAGAGAAATTTCAGTCAAGATAAAATTTCAACAATGTAACGTTACACAAGCTAGATGTGATCCACACTCTTCCTCCACCATCCTTTTTATATTAGATTTTTCTTAGTCATTAGTTTCCCAAAACCCTCATTATATTCATTTTTCATTTAATTAATTTCAAAAAACCTCCCCCGTACACATGTCGTTCGATCCCCTATTTTCACTAGAAAATCAATTTTACTAATTAATTAAATATTCCTATTTCCCTCATACACCTAAAAACATTCCTAAAAATGCTCCTCGGTGTCCCAAAGTTCCCTTACAATTTTATTTTTTTTGTAAGTTAGTTTTTGTATTGAATCTTGAAAGAGTTACAGATGGCTATTGTTCCTAAACATATATGGCATCGGTTCCCTTCTGGGAAACCACCAATACCCTTAGGATCAAAAAGTATTGTTGTTCCTAATCTTGCGTGGTAGCAGTGCCTTGCTGGGAAACCACCACTATCATTTGTTCAAAAAATATTTTTCCATGTTGATGCCACACATGGTAGATGCTAATAACCAGAAATATATAAAATAAGAAAAAACTTTGGTCAACCTTAGATGGCTTCCTATAAATGAAGAGAAATGTAAACATGGAACAAAAGAGAATTAGAATCATGGTCCGAGCCTAGGCCTGGTATAGACCTGTCGCACCTAGGACTTTCCCTTGTCGCGGTCCTCCATTGCTTGCCTGAGGTCCTGGAGGAAAGCCACCAGCTTGTCAACCTGACTCTAGTGATAGGTGCCTCTGTGCTACATATCCATTTTAATTTCCTTGAGCTCCCTCAGGTCTCGTTTGATGTCACTCAGGTCCCTTTGAAGGTTGCTCAAGGTGTCCATGTTTGTTGTGCAGTCCTAGTGTCTGTCGCTTGGTGAGAGAGGGGTGGATGAGGAGGTGGAGGGGGAGNGGGGGAAGGAGGAGGTGGCATATGTTGAGGAGTGGAGGGGGGGGGAAGGCACATAGCCCAATAAGTTTCCAAAGAGGTCGAACCACTCAACCCTACAGCCATATGGGTTCGAGAGGGGAGAAAGCTCAGTGGTGGTCTCATGGAGAGGCTGAGCAAGGATGGGCACCTCGACTGGGGCCAAGACAGGGAAGAGATCAACTGCAGGAGGAAGAACTTGAGTGGCCACATCAACAAGATCCATCGAAGGGAGAAAATCGGCCTCAGTAGGATGGACGTGGATGGGCGTATCAACTGGAGGTTTGACTAGGGGAAGCTCAGCCTTAGGAGGATGGTCGGGGATGGGCAGTTTCCTGCCCCTGCCCTCATACTAGGCGGCGCCCCTTTTAGCCTTGCCTCTGAGGTGAGGCATGTCAAAATCCAGGGACGGTCTTGTGAGTCTTAAAGCCAAATGAATATTGCACCAGAGGGGAGGCGAATTGTGAGAAGAATGCTCGGGAGTGAATAATGAAGTTTGCACATGAGTGAGAGTAATTCCTGTGTGAAGGGGTGGAAGTGACTAGCGAAAATCCACGTGTAGCACCATGAAGTTGCCTATGTTCCAGAGCTTTTGACTCGTGCGAGTGAAGGCTCACGTCGTAGGATTGTAAGGTGGCGATAGCGTGATTACGTCCATGAGGTGATGAAGAGGGTGAGATGGGACTAGTTGGGTGCCAGGTGGTTGGCCGCCTAGCCAGGTGGCCTCCCCGTGGATTGGTCGCTTGCTGATATCAAAAGGACCCCATATGGGGACACTTACAATTCTTAAATGACTTACGCCTTACTTAATTCCTAGTTGAGTTCATAAATAGAAATTTCCAAAGGAAAGATTCCTTACTAAGTTAGACATTTAACTTTTTCTTTAAGTTTCCCCTTTTCTTTAAGTTTCCCTTTTTCTTTAAGTTTCCTTTTCTTTTAAGTTTCCCCCTTTTTCCTTTTTAACTAAAAACATCAATTTAGAAAGTGTGGATAAAAACAACCATTTACCCTTTTTCCTTTTTAACTAAAATCAATATAGCAAGTGTAGATAAAAACAACCATTTACCCTTTTAATAAATTTAATCCTCCATTAGATTTTTTTTACTTTAATAATTAAGTTTGATTTCTTACCCCCCTTCTTGTTACATGTTTATTTAGTTTTTCTTTATCCAAATGTTCTACTTAGACCTAGGTTTTAATTTCACTAGGTTTGGGCGGCAATTTTTAAGGGAAAAATTCTTATTAAACATTACTTATCACACCATTCATTTTAAGACCGACAAGGTCCTAAGGAGGCATAAATTTCTAGGCACTAGGTTTATTAACTTATCATAGTTAAAATCATGATGTTCCCTTCATGTTGCACTATGTGCTCCAAGGGTGCCACTTGACTCCTTCTGTTTTATTTGCGTGACATGCCCTTCAAGATTCACTACATGCTCAAAGGGTGCCACTTGCCCCTTTATGTTTTCTTTGCATGGCATGCCCTTCAAGACGCACTACGTGCTCCAAGGGTGCCACTTTCCTCTTGACTAAATTTGGCAGATGTCAAACCCCTGTAGTCAATACTCCACCAGGTGATCTTGTGGGAGACTAAGGTCCTCTAAGGAATAATACCCCTTCCTTATTGTGCACCCCTTAGAGTCATCGTGAGTGACTATCACAGTCTTCCCTCACGGCATCATGGGTATTCTAGAAATAGGTAATCGTTAACCTATAGTTCGAGCCATGATGGGAGTGCTAGTAGGCTATGGAAGGGCTACTGCCACACCTCTCCCTCAATGTATATGGTTGTCCTGCATGACCCCTCTAATCCAAATGTGAGTCTAGTCAACAATCTATCGTCAGCCTGCATCCATCAATGAATCATGTGAGAAATAATAATCAATCATCATAAGGTCTAATCGTATGTACATATTGTTGAGATTCAACAAGAAGATCCTAGTGAAAATTATGCACCTACACTATGATGGATCCTCAGGCTATTTTTAGGTGGAAGTATATTTTTAGATGATGAGAAAATTATATATATAGATGATTTCTATTTATAGTTGGTGAGCAAATTATTTTTATAGATGTATGTTGACTATTATTATCCCTTAATAATAGTTGGACAATAAATATTAGTCTATTCTCAATGAACACTTGGAAATAGTTATCTGAAGTGGAAAATTAGTTAGCTATAGGAAATTCAAGTTCAAAGTTTGGTTGGTGGGACATGCAAATCCAATTAGTTGTAACTGAGTGATTCAAAGTTGTAACAGAGTTGGATGTGTAGTTATGTGAGTTGTGAAGTAGTTTAACTCATTTAAGTGAGTTAATATCAGTTGTACTAGTTGTAACTGAACTTACACTAGTCAGAGATAAGTGAATTAATTATTAATTAAATCACAATCAATGATCTCACATGCAACTGAAGATTTACCACTGTTAACTACATGCATGTCAGATCCAGTGGAGATCCAATTGAGATAACATGTGAAAGGGACAGTTTGACTATCAATTGTGACATTAGTGAGTGCACTCATGCAACCACACACACATTCGATGTGCCCATGAGGAATGTGAAACATAGGTAAGAGGAATTCATTCATTCCAGGGATTTTCCATTAGCACAGATTGCGCAGAGGAGGCAGGTTGTCTGGAAGCATTAAATTGGCACATGAATTTGTCAATTTTTGTATGACAATGTGAGATGATTGTTGAGTCTTTATTTTGACATGTATAATGCCCTATCTTACCTTGTATCCAAGACTTTTTACCTATGTTATAAGCCCATACTTGACTGTTTACTCCCAAACACATGCCTAATGACCTAGTTCATGTTCACAAGAGGTAATTGATGATTTAAAGCATGTTTTGTTTAACTTTCTTGAATTAATTCAATTAAAGTCTTCTATCTTGTATAATCCTAATAGTTTGACTCATGAGCAACTTATTCCGGTATCTCAACATTCTGGTACTACAAGTCATCGTGCAATTCGGTACCAACCTGTGTGTATTCTGGTACTAAACAACTACCTACAAGATTCCAGTACCAGCATTCTGGTACTGTATTTTCTCCTCGATTTTCGGGCTGATGACGATGAATCTCCAAATTTAGGGATGTGGGTTTTGTCCAAACATGTGTTTTGATGCCGAATCGTGGGCCAAAATCTCCATATATCACGCATGTGGACCTCCATATCAGGGGGAACAATTCAGTCTAAAATCATTAAATATTTCTAAACTGTCATATTGTGCCTTGATTTTCGTCCATATGGAAGAATATATTACGAAACTATCCAATGGGTTTTTAGAAATGATAGCTAGCTACAAAACCCAGAATAGTTTCTCATGATTCATAACCGATAGACGGATATCGAAGGATCCTTAACTCGAATTTGTAATATTTGGTGAAAACCCCAGATTTCTTGCATAAACAGTTTGAACGAATTTTGAGTTGGGGGATTCGTTCTGAGATATCCCCATTGAATTTCCTTGTATAAATATGAAGGAAGGAGTACTTAGAGAGGAGGAATTACTATGGTGTAATATTGATTCTTGGGAGAGCTTGAATATATTGTTATGCTGAGAAACTGAGTTTTCAATTACTGTATACCTGTGAATTGAAGGAATATGAAGTCTAGCCTTTGAAATTCCTGGATATGATTAAAGTGTGTGTTCTGTAATCGCCTAGAGCTACCTGGTTGGTATGGCAAGGGTCCACCACCCCAACCAAGGTAAGTCTCCTTGTATTTGTTTATGTGTGTGTGGGTAGATTTTCATGATTGTTAGATAAGCAATTATCATTTTCTAAGTTTAGAAGCTTTAATATTTGTGTTGTATGAAGTAAATGCAGGAACAACTAGGCTCCATATCTCACCTACATGCACCAAGAATGGAGTGTCTTGTGTAATGTTGCCTATCTAGGGACATATTTTCTTCCAAAATTGATTAAGTTATGAGTGATTGCCTTTTTACTGTGTGCAGAAAGTTGATTACAGTTTATTGTTGAAATTAGTTGCTACAGGGGATAAATTCATAGCCCATCTCTATATTTCATGAGCCTATAATGAGAAGATCCATCCCCTGAACAAGAATTCTGAATTAAACATTTGTTGATCAGTTTTTCTTTCTGAATTTTGAATTGTATGTATGGAGTGTTATTTGAAAGGTGTGAAACAGAGTATTTTGTTATTGAATGTTTTTTCTTTATGCTATACTCATCAGACATAGGAACCTATCTGTTATCAACAAATATAGTGCATCAACTCTGCTGATTACGAATCCCGGTTGATAATTTATGTTTGGTAATATATTATGCAAATAATTGCACCAACATTTTGGCGCCGTTGTTGGGGAGTTGCAAACGGTAATAGGTAGTATTTGAATTAGATTTTGGATTGGTTTTATGGATAACATAAGGGTGGAGAAAATATGGTAAGACATGTGGGAAGAGCCCACACATCCACTTTAGTGGGGTTTCTCCAAAGTTAGGTTGTCCTCTTCCTTTAATTCGTAAGTGTTTTTTGTTTAATGCAAGTATGTTTTTATTTATGCAAATTTAGTTTTATTTATGATGATCTAACTTGTGCAAACAGATAACCTGTTGACAACAGGGTCCCAGTAATGCAAAGAGTTCAAGTTTGGTGTGTTATATTTTTGCAAATAGTTTTCAAATTTAGATCTTTAATGATAAATCATTTTTGGGGTGTCGTAAGAACCCCCGAGTACTAAAGTTGTGTTGCGAGACAGGGATCATCAACCAGATAGAGTAATTAAAGGATGATCGAGATATTGAAGAATGTCCCTCCAAGAACTTTCTCACATTCTAGAAACAACTGGGATATCCGCCTCTCAGGAAGAGCATATCTTGACAGCGTCCAAGAATTTAGTTGTCTCTCCACAAGAAGATTTAGAAGTCCCTTCGGATTCCTATTATCAATTTGTTGAGAAGACTCAAGAATCATGGATAGAATGCAATGGAGAGAAACCATTGGAACCTCAGATTGAGGAGCTCTTAGCATGCTTCTCAGCAGATCATGCATGTACCCTAGATACCAATCAGCTTGAAGAAGATACTCTGTGTGGCATGGAAAAGGAAGACATGATGTGTGACCTAAATAAAGAAGAGAAACAAGAATATATTGATCCTATTGAAATATGGTTTAAATTAGTTATTAGGTCACATCACTCTTTTATTTTTCATTATTTCTTGATCTCATCATCAAAGCAACTGGCCCTTCATACTCTGGTATGCATTAAAGTTTATATTTTAAACCCGAGTATGGATATATTTGTAACCCTGTTGCGCACATGGCTTCACTGGAAGTATTCCTATACTTGAAGGACATTTTCTCTTGTTCAATTAGAGTAGGATAGGTAAATAAATAAATAAATTTTCCAATGCAACATGTCTTTCATACTTTTCATAAATGGAAATGTCAAAAGATAATAAGAAGTCGGTTTAAGATCTTTCATTCCTATAGTAGATTTCTTTCTAAAAGTTATGATAATTTTGTTTGAAATATTATGAGAAGGGAATCTCTTCATCCTCCAAATGAAAACATAATACTGGAAGGGTTTCAAAATAAGATAAGGCATCCTTGTCAACAAAAGATAACATTTAAGGGAGTTCTTCATGACCTATTTCTTCAAATTTCCTCTTTTTCCTTAAGTTGTTAAAAATGATGCATTCGTGCTTTAACATTACCTATCTATTTTAAGACCACTTTTTCACAAGGATGATCAATTCAATGATATTTTTAATAGAAGTTGAAATTGAATGCTAATCCCAAACTATTTTGTTCATAGCTAATAATTCAACTTTTGACATTTTCCCTAAATTTTATGTTTGTAAGTATGAATAAGAATCTAGTTTTAATTAGTTCTATTGGTTTGTTTTTAGAAAATGTTGGCAACCCTCTGAGCAGCCCTTTTTTAGCATCTCACATTATTTTCATGAGGCTATGCAAAACCTCAAGCATGGGGGAGTGGTTGTTGAGACAGTAGTAGTTAGGATTATTATTTTTGTAATAAAAAGTAAGTGCCAACAAGAGAAGTGATCAGTCTGGTTCCAAAAGAGGAGGGTTCTAAATCTTAACATATGGTCATCCAATTATAGAATACTCTCTTCTCACAGATCTTGGAGCCCAGTCACCAAATTCTTTTGCATTATTCTGATGCAAACCTTGAGTTTTTACATCTAGTGTTGGTATTTGTTCCATCTACATGGTTTTTCAGTTGAATCAAATCACAGGTCCTCTTCCAGAACACAAGAAAAAACCAGCTACTTATACAAGGTGCAACCTACGAAATTTTCAGAAGCACTACTACCAAGTGATCCAGTACTAGTAATAAGGTGACTGGTAGCTCTAATCATATTTTCAAGTTGTTGCTCGATTTTAGTACTAGGATATACATATTCAACATTTTTTCATTTTATTAAATAAATTAGACTGATTATGCATTAAACATATGGTTACTCTCGAATCATGACTCACCCCCTACCCCAAACATCTGTAAAATCATCGTCTACATTTCTGTATAAATAAAACGTCCCTATTTCTCGAAATGTTGAGAGTACGAGGTCATTGTGTCTCTCACAGGATCAAAATCATGCCTTTCTATCTATCTGGTAAAGAAACCTCATAATCCCATGATTCACTCTCATGCCATATGAATGACTCGAGCCACATCCCTTGAATATGGTCTAATGCCAACTCTCTTGTGAGTCAGTAAGTCGTTAATGGATTCAACATGTCTTATTGTGTCATCATTACCATAGATGTGATCATTGTAAATTGAATATCCATTTATAAACGCTCCTTTGGATGGCTCTTCCATCCAGATGAGTGTTATTTACCATTTTACGGTCACACTAATTGCAGTCACACTGTCATCATGTTCCTTCGTATCTTTTGCATATTTATTCCCTTTCGATACTCCATCACAATCTGCGTTGATCTGGTACTTCATCACGGTCTATGCCAATCCGATACTCAACCCTCGATCCTTTGTCTATGCCTCATACGCCCTAAAGAATCATTTTAAGATATCATGGGGGTTGACAGGTGTTGGAGCCGCCCTTAATTTATTATAACCCTTCACAATTTTCAGTCTTTGATACTTGACTTCTAAAGATGACCTTTTGATTTTTCCCCCTCGGGACTTTGAAAAAATCCTACAACCCTGTCAAATAAGAAGCAATGCTTTTTCTCCCCTTAAAAAAAATTCGATTTCGTAATAACGATCTGATCTTTTTGCTTTATTTCGGGATCTCGCAAGTCGGATACCTTAATCTTTGAATTCTCACGTCCCGAGTCACGAAACGGCGAACTCAGGTTAAGTTTTCACTATAGACAGTAACCAGGGTAAAGTTCCTTAACTCAGTGTTTAGACATCGTCGGGGTTTCGTGCCTCGGCGTTCGTCAAACATAAGTGCTTTTCCTTACAGTCCCGAGAGCCGAGGACGCGAGGTACTCGTGGGTTAACCCTGGTCAAAGATTAAAGGCAAAAATATAACCATGGTTAAAACAGGTCTCGACGTTTCGCCACTCGGCGCTATCTTTTCGAAAATCAAGATGTCTAAAACTTCGACTCACGAAACCGCGATGTGATTATAACATGATTAATTAATCACCTAACCCAAGTTTTTCTTAATCCTAATTAATTTCATAATTATCGCTATCTCGCAGTTTCGTGACTCGGCTTACTAGTCTCCCAAAATTTTATCTTCGAAGTTCCGAGTCACGAGACGGCGAGTAAAACAATTATGAAATTAATCACGCCTTAAATCATGATTACCGTTAATCAAGCCAAAATCGGTCCTCACAGTCTCGTGAGTTGAAAACACAAAATGTTGAAAGGAAATCCACGATGCAGCGAAAAGTGAAAAATTTTATAACGTTGCTAGGTTAGAATATTTTAAAATGAATCAAGGTATGTCACGTGCATCGAGGCTTGCACATTTCCCGAGGTAAATTTTTGCTTTCCATACTCCGACTGACTGTCAAACCGCCAAACATTTATGATATTTATGAAGAATTAGGGTGAATCTACGAATAAATAAGATCGGATTTTACGCAATCAATTTGTTTCTAATTGCGATTGGACATACTAATTACGAAGAGTCCAGAATTTTCAAATATATACGGGAGTCTCATTTTATTTTAATCAAAACATTTTTCATAAGCACGCAGAGCTCATCATTTTCCGAGTGAACTAGTTTCTGCATGTATACGCAGGTTTATTGGAGAAGAGCGAAAACGCAAGCTTCAGCTATGGCTCCGCGGAAAGCAGCAAAGGCTAACATCGAGGATGCAGGGCAAGGTTCAGATAATGTCTCTGACACTTCACCTCGGAGTGGCGGCTCGGTTCGTAACTGGTCGTTTGTTTCAGATATTCTACAAACCGAGTTGGTAAATTATTGAGACTCAGATGACAATGAAAAGGACGATTTGAACACTAAATACAAGATTATCGTTCAATCGGGAATGCACAAGGTGGCAGCCAGACCACGGTTGCTCCCCTATTATGATATGGTCCGATGGGCATTGGATCACATAGACTTACCAACCAGAACTATCATAAACGACCAGCGGGTCACGGTCGGTACTTTTAGACCGGAGCATATTCAAACCATGTATAAGCTCCCGACAACATCTGAATATACGTATGGTGCTGAATTCCTGGAGAAATTCAAACAGAAGGAATGCATTGAATATGACAAAACCATGCCCAGTTTGATTAAAGATTGGGTTTCGCGCACTGCGAAGTTCAGAGCAAATGACCAGGGCATATATTCTATCGCTTCCCTGGAGCCATAGTATAAATATGTGGCCATGATGACTTGTCGGCTTTATGGGAGAGAAGACACCTCGCATTTATACATCGCATGGGTGCCTCTCATATTTCGGGTTGTAGAAGGTTGCTCGTTTAATTGGGCGAAGATGCTCTCAGACAGTCTGGTCAGGTCACAGAGTATCGAGAGCAAAAGGCAAACGGGAGACCATCCTCATTTTTCATGTCTGCGTATATCATGGACGCGGTGTGTTCCATGACACCATTCCCTTTGATGAATTGGGCTTGGAATCCAGCCCATGAAAAAACTGTACATGAGTATCACGACACGCTGTGGGAGGATAAAGCGGACAAATTTATTTACGAAATTTTCAACTGGGTGATGGTGCCCCTGCACATCGCCATTTTTGGTCTTTCGCCTCCTCGTATCTTGGACAACATTGCTGCAAATCTGAGCGGTATAGCAGACTGGTACGTAGAAGCTGAGTTTTCCTATTTCAGAGTTTTTGGAGTTGTTGTTCCCCGCTTGCTCTACCACTGTTCATCCCCGACAAGCTGGTTTGTCACGTGATTGCCCGATAAACAGTGATTGGTAGGGTGAGTAAACAGCTCAAAGAATCTTCGAAGAAGGTATGGCCGTTTTTCCCTATTCGTCTAAATTATTATTCTTTATTGGATTTCGGGCATGCTAAAGCTGAGGCTGCAGCCCTGGAAGACTTGAGTTTAGTCTCCATTGAATATAAAAAACATGATCCTCAGAAAATTATAAGCAACCATTTAGCTAATTGTAGGTTGAAGAGGTTTGAACACGAGTGTTCACCCTCGGATGACGTTTTCCGAGGGGCGAGATCTTATGGGGAAGTGCTAGTTTGGATCCGATCTCTAGCACCCGAAGATATACCCTCTGTATTAAAATTTCAGGAAACCAGACGAAAGTGCCTTCCTGCGGTATTGCGAGGAGGGAGCCTGGGCGCTTCTGAGATAGAACCGAAGGATGATGAAGGCCCCAAAGAAACAACTTCCGGTTCTGAAAAAAGCCATAACGAGGGGGATCAAACGAATAAGCCCGAAGCAAAGACATAGAATCCAGACCCACCAGAGACGCA
The DNA here is from genome assembly GCA_009831015.1 of Picea engelmannii. Classification (NCBI taxonomy): domain Eukaryota; kingdom Viridiplantae; phylum Streptophyta; class Pinopsida; order Pinales; family Pinaceae; genus Picea; species Picea engelmannii. The sequence continues at coordinate 179,080 of ML780361.1, forward strand.
GAATACAGACCCGCCAGAGACGCAAAATCCGAACCCGCCAGAGACCCAGAATACGGAAACTGAGACAAAGACTACTGAACCCCCGAAGAAGCAGGACTCAGTCATCACACCAGGAAAAGCAGCGAAACAGATTGGTGAGCCCATCGCTTCTGTCACCCCCTTGTAGTCAATGCAAGGAAATATAGAAGGAGGATGGATTTTTGACGAGGAGCTGAGGTCGATCAGAGAAGAAGAACTTCCTCCAAACGAGTTCTTCTTCGACAAAAAGAGAAAAGTGGTGGTGAAAAGGGATTTCTACCAGGACAAAGGATCAACCGCTAAAAAATTCAAAGTGATGATCGATGGAAAGAACAAAAAGAATGAGGAATTCGCCATGGAGATCGCAGGAATGCTAGGAGCGTATGCGTCGGCGAATCAGTTCTCGGTCGGGATGTTAAAAGTTCATCTCAAAAGAAAGAATCGCCTGATCAAGACTCTCGAAGCCAGAGTAGCTTCGGCCGCAAAGAGCACTAAGAGTCAGGTGAGTGGGGAAATAGAACTGGCTCGACTAGCTGACAAAAAGGAAATCGAAGTGCTCAAAGCCAAGTTGGAACAAGTGCATTCAGTGATCCGAGACGGTCGGGTGCAGGTTGTTCAACAGAGAAATGTGATTGAAGAGCTACAGGCTCAAGTAGAGGTTGTTGAAAGCAGGGTGATCGACGTCGAGGGGTTTAAATCCCGAGCGATCGATATTCAAAGCAGGATCTCTTTTGTACAACAGAATATTCTAGACAAAGTGGGAGTGATTCGAGAAGATTGTCTGTTGATGCATCGGATGTCCGAGAATCTAACTGTCAGAGAAAGGAACGCAGAAGCTGCTCGGGTCGCCTTCCAAGAGGCGGTGATAGCTACTAACAATAGATTTTCGGCAGGTTCTCTCGGACTCACCATCGCTGAACAAACTAGAGGTAACATCCTGTTAAAGGATTGGGAACATAATATTACCTTAAGCAAGGAACAGGTCCAAAAAGTAACAAATTCATTAGAAGAAGCCTTCAATGCTATAGATGGTGAGTTGTTAGGTATGGAGAGTGGAGGTGACTCAGAAACGTTAAGGAAAATGAATGTAGATCAGATTTCCCTTGAACTGAAAGAGAAAAATGAGAGAGATTCGACGGATATCTCTAAGATGGACAGGGTGGACATGGCTCAAGTTGACAAACACTTAATTCAACCTAGCGCACAACTAAGCGCCCTTGACATAATTGACACACAAATGGGGGATAAGCTGCCACAGTTAGCCCGAGAATGCTATTTCACCAAGGCCAGCTGTCAAGCGGAACCTTCGCAGCTTGTATCCTAGTTTGTGGAAAAATGTATCATATGCACCGAATCCGCGCAAACACAAGCACCTGGCGCCATTTGAAAATAGAGTAGGAGAAAAGAGAGTGCTTTTGCTCTTTTTGGTTGTAACTGAATTTGTGAAACCGTTGAGTTTCTAAACTGATTTGCCAAGTTGTATAAATATACCTCAAAAAGAAGAAGAAGGGGCTGGACCTTTTCGGTGTCGATTGTAATAGAGTTTTGCATTTGAAGAAGTTAATATATAAGCAATTTGGATATTCTCGATTCCGTCCAGACTGTGTTATCAAGTTTGTTTCTGTGTATTTCACGCTTCATTTCCTTCCGTTTGTTCATAATTGATGTGCTTTGTTATAATTTAGTACGACCACTACTATAACAAAAGAATTCTAGTTTTTTGTCTCTGTTTATTGTCTTTCCTCTGCACCAGTTATCAGCGGGTGTAAGACCAATTCGCATTTTCAGATTTCTGCGTTTATTCTTTGCTATGTCAGTTACTTTCCTACTAATTTCCTCCTCTGTTTATATGTGAGTTTTCTTTTGACAGGAATCTTGCGCTATATGCAGCTACATGTATTTCTCCCATCTCACACTTTTATTCAAATATAATACAGTTACGGGAAAGAGCCTTCAAATCGCATTTCTGTTTTGTTCCTAAAACGTAAAATTCTCTTTACTCGACTCAATCAAGACAACATTTAATAAATCTTTAAATCCCTTCATATTCTTAATTTTCCTCCATGACTGTCCCTACGGCGACACAACCAAATATCAAACCTGGACTATCTAACCAAACACATATCGCCTTAAATCTTTTTGACATAATACTTAAAACTGATAACAACTGGAACAAACTTGAGCATTCGTGGGCAGCCATTGAACAAGATATAACTTTTGAGGAGCAGTTGGAAGCTAGACGACGAGAACGTAGAAATATTCCCTAATTTCCCATACCGAAGGTTGACATTTTTCCCTTACCCATCTTTCACCTACTTTCGGATGCCTTGACACTGTACGTTTAAGACTTAGTACAGACTCAGGAACAACATCTTTCTGGTGCCGTTGCCGGGGAGCGAAGTTACGAAATCTTTTCCCTGGGAAAATGACATTTATTTCGTTGAAAGTGTTACTCCTTGATAGTGAACATTGAGTACACACCATTTTAAGGCTTTTCAATCTTTCACTTGGCGACTCCACGAAAAAATAAGCTGGCATTCGTTAGAAGGAATACTAGACAGAACCCAGATGGTAAACTATTTACGCCTGTTAATAATCCTGAAAAAATTTTAAAGACCAAATGCCATTTAGAACTTTCTACTTCATGCAGTCCTCTGATTGATACCCCTGATCCGACGAAAAACTGTTTCGAAGTTAGGAGTGAGAACCATCAAACTGTCCCATCCATACACAAGGGAAATGATCTTTTCGAAAGTCCGTCGACAGTTGATATACCAGCTTTTCTTTGACTGAATTTCTCGGCCTCGCCTGTTTCACCACCAGAGATGATGGCTGCCGCCGGAGGAGGTGGTGGAGGTGCTCCTAGAGGTGGAGTTGGAGGTCAAGGCCATGTCCCTCCTCCCATATTATTCGCTAAAGTAGCAGCAAGGTATGCTCCCCTGGTATTACCCGTTCCCCTCCATGATTTTCCTGAAAACTACATCAAAAATCTTCCTAAGTTTACTGGGGAAGGAGATCTAACCGCGGCCGAGCACATAAATTTCTTTGATCAATTCACAGACATCTGTGGTATTGAGAACGAAGATGTCTATTTGAGGCTCCTTGTCCAGACCTTTGAAGGACCGGTCCGAACTTGGTTTCAGAGCCTACCCACAACTTTTGTCCTGTCATATGACGCATTGGAAGATGCCTTCCTAAGACAATGGGGAGAGTGAAAAGATCACTTATATTATCTTACTAAGTTTGGGTCCCTAAAGAAAAATAACTCAGAAACAGTCATGGAATTTATTTTGAGATTCAACAAACTGTATAATAAGATTCCAGCCACAGTTAAACCCTCTGAACCCTCAGCTAAAGTAACCTTCGCGGGAGCTTTCGAGCCAGATTTCACCCTACTTTTGCGAGAGAGAAGAGGAGCTACCCTGAATAGAATGCAAGACGATGCTGTCGAAATTGAATCGAATATGATGGCTTCGGGAAAATTAAAATCCAAAGTAGAAACAGTCAACCGTGAGAATAGACGCTATAGGGAACCAGCGGGTCCTTCGGGCTCAAATAGATACACTGATGACATAGTAGATGATATGGCCCGAGTAATTAAAGAACTGTCCAAAAAAATCTCTAGGATGGAGTTAGACTAGTTTAAGGCTGATTCTTCAAATAAAAAAGACTTCAGGAGAAACCCAAATCCCCAAATTCAACAGAAACAAATTAAGAACGAAGATCAAAAAATACAAGCGCCATTAAAGAACGAAAATTTTATTGGCGCAAATGACTTCCAAGATTTCGGAGATTCGAAAGATGAAGTCACAAATTTTGGTGATGACTGTTCGCAGTCGTATCTCACCCGTGAAGACTATGAAAAATCTTTGAATCTTCCATAACCGTCAAATGAAGATGAAGAAGGTGATCACACTGATCCTTGTATTTCTCAACCAGAAACTGAGATGATAATAGTCAAGTTTCAACCAAAGTATAACCTAAGATCAAAAAATAAACCCACTTCGATGGATCAACCTAAGAGAATCCTTCAGAGGGGTCAAAATCATGAACCTCCTTCGGAAGATACCTCGTTACCCAGCAAAAAAACCAAGGTAGCGAAAACTCAAGGGTCCGAGGTAAAAAGAGTTGAAACTCAAAGACAAGAAATCGAATTAGTAGATAAAGCTACATCTTCAACTAAGCGCACAAGTGACAAGGTGATCCAGACAAGTAAGTCGGAAAGAAAAAATGTGGAAATCTCAACCAAAGAAACGAAAAAGGTAAACACATCTTTCAATCTTGAAAATGAGTTAAGCAAGATTAAAATTCTGATTCCTTTGGTAGAATTAGCAAAAAATCCCACTTATCGGAAACAAATTTCCAAAGCGATGGGTGTCTACGAGCTAGAAAGTTAGTCTGATGTTATCAACCTGGAAGATGACAGACCTAATATCACCTTTGGTCCTCATTTTTAAGGGTCCAAAGACAACATCGCTCCTTTTTATATCACCCTGAATATACATGATCAGTTGCTACATAATTGTATGTTGGACTCTGGGGCTTCTCATAATGTTATGTCCAAAATTATAATGGAGAAGTTGGGTCTTCAGATCATGAGACCCTATGGAAATCTGTATTCCTTTGATTCCAGGAAGTTTAAATGCATGGGGATGATAAAGGATCTGGTAGTTACCCTAGCGCAGGTCCCTGTTAAAAGTATCCTGATGGATGTGGTTATCGCCGATATCCCCCCTAAGTATCGCATGCTGTTGTCCAGGTCATGGGGAGCCAAGTTGGGAGTTTCCCTTCAGTTAGATATGTCTTACACCACAATCCCTGTCTTCAGGGGTCAATTCACTCGTTTATACAGAGAGACAAGATTAGCATACACCGTTAGCGATCCCCAAAACCCACACAACTTCCCAATTTACATCGCAGACCAAGATCTGGGAAACCGCATTTTGTCTTTCGATGATGGATTAGATGGAGGTCCTGAGGAGCTCGATATGAATCAAGAATATTTAAGCCCCTTGACAGAAGAGTTGTGCAAAAATGGTGTATGGAAAATGTACTTCGATGGCGCTTCATCTTCTGAAGGAGCTGGTGTTGGGGTACTTTTGGTAGCACCCGAAGGTAAGTTCATGGTTCCTTTCTCTTATCGTTTGCAGTGGGACATAGATTACACCAATAACGTATGAAAATATGAGGCATTGATCTTAGTATTAGAGGCTGCGAAGAATTTGAATATAAAAAACTTGGAGGTATACGGTGATGCAGAACTGATAGTAAGACAAATAAACCGACAATACCTAGCCAAACATCCAAGACTAAGAACATATAGAAATTGTGCTTGGGATTTGATGGAAAATTTTTTCTCATCTGTAAAGGTCCATTATATCCCTCGCACAGAGAATCTGCATGCCGACACATTGGCCAAGGAAGATTCAACTTTTTCTCCTCCCATGACCATCAAACTGAAGTATCACATTGAAATCAGGTACAAACCCTCTATACCAGACAATATCCGACACTGGCAGGTTTTCGAAGATGATGAAAAAATTAAGAAATTCCTTACAGCCGTAGGTGAGTTCTCTGAAACTCATCCAGACCAAGAGAATAAAAATGACTCGACGTGGATTATGCAAGAAGGGGAAGACCATGAAACCTTCCGAGAAAAAATAGCGGACCATCGTATGTTGGTCCTTAAAAACAACCAAATTCTGAAAGGCTTAATTCCTTTAGAAAGACTTTTCGATCAGAACGACGTACCTGTGAAGTCCACTTTGCAGCCCCAACCAGAAGAAGTGGAGGACTGTGATATAGGAACTGAGAAAGAATCCAGGATAGTAAAGATATCTAAGTTCCTCCATCACAAGATAAAAGTCCAGTACAGAGACCTTCTCAAACAGTATAAAGATGTTTTCACCTGGTCCTATGATGAGCTTAGAACTTATGACACTTCCATAATTGAACATAAGATACCTTTGAAGCCCGGGGTCAATCTGTTTAGGCAAAAGCTTAGGAAAATTAACCCCATTTTGTTGCCTGTGATCGAAAAGGAAGTTAAGAAGCTTTTAGATGTGAAAATAATCGTACCTCTGAGGTACTCAGACTGGGTGGAAAATTTGGTCTCGGTCAGAAAAAAGAACGGAGAAATTAGACTGTGTGTGGATTTCCGAAACTTAAATAAGTCTTCCCTTAAGGATAATTATCCGCTTCCCAAAATGGACCACGTCCTGGAAAAGGTAGTCGGAGCAAATCAAATGTCTATGATAGATGGGTTCTCTGGATATAATCAAATCGCCATGAACGAGCTAGACAGAGAAAAAACTGCTTTCACCACACCATGGGGTACATTCATGTATGAAAAAATGTCGTTCGGTTTGATTAATGCAGGTGCCACATTCCAGCGTGCTATGGACATTGCTTTCGTAGGAGAAAGAGACAAGTTCGTAGTTATCTACCTTGACGATTTGACGGTTTTCTCTAAAACCGATGAAGAACATTTGGTCTATCTAAAGAAGACTTTCGAAAAATGCCGCAGGTATGGTCTGTCCTTGAACCCAAAGAAATCACATTTCGCTATGCGGGAAGGTAAGCTTCTGGGACACATCGTATCTAAAGATGGGATCAGGATTGATCCTAAGAGGGTTGAAGCAATAGAAACCATAAATATTCCCAGAAATGTAAAAGAAATTCAATCTTTCTTAGGTACAATAAATTTTTTACGAAGGTTTATCCCCAATTTTGCTGAGATTGTAAAATTGATCACAGGAATGCTGAAGAAGGATAGCAGAGTAAATTGGACGACCGAGGATAAAGCGTCGTTCACACACATTAAAAAGGTCATCAGCGAGGTACCTGTGTTAGCCAGCCCAGACTACTTGAAAGATTTTCTCATCTTCTCGTTTGCTTCTGAACATATTATCGCCGCGGTGCTCCTGCAAAAGGATAACGAAGGTTTCGAAAGGCCGATCGCATTTTTTAGCAAGAGCCTTAGAGACGCTGAATTAAAGTATGACATAATAGAAAAACAGGCATACACAATGGTGAAAGCGCTGAAAGCATTCAGAACCTATGTACTGCATTCAAAAATTATTGCTTACGTGCCGACCAGTGCTGTGAAAGATATATTGGTACAACCAGATAGTGACGGAAAACGAGGGCGCTGGCTCGCTAAAATACAAGAATTCAATATGGAAGTCAAGCCGACTAAATTGATAAAGGGGCAGGGTCTGGCCAAACTCTTGGCCGAGTCGAATCTTAGAGCTCTTGATATTAATTTCCTCCAAGGGGAAGAAGGAGATGCACACCTACACGAGCCGGATGACCAGACAGATTTAAGAAAGGTCGAAGAAAAGTTCATGTTGTCAAGCTGGTATAAAGACATAGTGTTCTACTTGTTAAACCTGAAATGTCCAGATGGACTATCACCAGCCAAATGCAGAACTTTGAAACTCCATGCTATAAAATATTGCATCGCCGAAAATCAGCTATACTGGAAGGATCCACTCGGGTTCCTACTAGTCTGTTTGGTTGAGTCGGAAACTCCACGGGTTATAGAAGAATTTCATGAAGGAATCTATGGCGGACATCATGCATGGAGAGCTACAGCTTACAAGATCTTGAGGGCCGAATATTATTGGCCGAAACTATTTTCGGACGTCAATGCCAAAGTGCGTGCCTGCAACCCGTGTCAGATATTCGCTGGTAAACAGAAACTCCCTGCACTACCACTCGTTCCGGTCAAAACTGAAGCCCCATTTCAACAATGGGGACTAGATTTCATAGGGGAAATTAATCCCCATTCCAGTGCTCAGCATAAGTGGATCTTAACAACCACAGATTATTTTACAAAGTGGGTGGAAGCCATTCCAACCAAAAGGGCAACAGACTCGGTGGTGATCAACTTCTTGGAGGATAATATCCTGTCAAGATTCGGGTGTCCCCGAAAGATTGTTACCGACAACGCCCAGGCCTTCAAGTCCATGGATATGATCAACTTCTTCCAGAAATACAATATCGTTCTCGACCATTCCACTGCTTATTACCCTCAGGGGAACGGATTGGATGAATCATCAAACAAGAGTCTGGTAAACATAATCAAGAAGGTACTGGAAGAAAATAAAAGGTCCTGGCATGTGCACTTGAAGTACGCATTGTGGGCAAATCGCATCAGCACTAAAAGGTCTATCGGCATTTCGTCGTTTCAAATGGTCTATGGTACAGATGTGGTTCTACCTATAAACTTAGCATTGCCAGTAATGAAGTTATGGCAGGATCAGAATGAAGAACCCAATCATGTAACCAGGAGAATTAATCAGCTAATCGAGGTTCAATAACATAGAGTGGAGGTTGATGAGAAAACGCAGAAGTACCAAGATGATATGAAAGCATTGTTCGACCTCAAGGCAAAAGACAGAGAATTCCTCCCAGGTGACTTAGTATTAAGATGGGATGCGAGAAGAGAAGAAGCTGCCAAGCATGGCAAGTTTGACCACCTTTGGTATGGACCATTCAGGGTCTCGGCTACAGAAGGGAAAAATTATTTTCTCCTGGAAAATATAGACGGAGAATTCCTCAGCGCCCTTGTCAATGGGCGTTATCTGAAACATTATATGACATAGCAGTTGTATAAATATATATATATATATATATATATATATATATATATATAAAGTTTGTAAATAAATAAATTTCTTGTTTGGTACATACGAATATTTTCATTTGAACATTTGTTTTAATTTTTGGTTTTTGTCCCTAAACTTTCAACACATTTCTAATAAGATTGTCTTTGCTTTTTCAGAATTCTAGCTGCAGACGAAATTAACAGGAAAAGAAATTTGCAGGTCGGTGTCAGAAATGGAATGGCATAAGACAGGTGATACCTAAAAATTAGTTTCATAGTGCACCAAGAAAATGAAAAGAAAAGGTAAAGGTGAGCTTTCGAAAAACACAAGTTATAAAAGACTGTTTTAAGTAAACCAAGGTAACGTTTTTTAAATTGCAGTGTGGGTTAAAATCTTTGAATTATAGTGATTTGAATGAATACACTAAATCTGAAAACAGCGAGTCAAAATATCTGTCCCTAAAGATACCCATAAAAGACAGTCTTGGACTGTTTCGACCTTTTGTGTGTTCAATCGCTAAACCGCTACCTTATATCCTGTCCATCTCTGGGTCTAACTTTTAGCAAATCGTTATCCTTCCGAGTCATTGCAACGGGATAAAAGTATTTCGTTTTAAGCCTTAGAGGTTTCGAAACAGATCTTGATAGAGAAGCTGGTCTTCACAACTACTTGTTTTCCTGCTAAACGAAGGAACGTTTAGAGCGATCTTAACTTTCCTAGGTTTTTTAACAGCGTCGGAAAAATCAAAGCTTGCTCAAACGGGATGCCCCTTAAAAAATATAATCCCCTTTTCCCTAAGAATGAAGGTGTTGTGAAGGTCAAGGGAAGCTTGGTACCAAGTAACCAAAATGAGTTGACAGACCTCTGATGCAAAATATTACACATATATCAGCCCTGATATAAACTGATTGCTCCCATCTTCGTGCTTTAAAAGTAAATTATAATACAGGTGGTGAAAGGAAATTCAGAAATGATTGCCCCCACCTAGTCCAAGGAGACGATGAAAGGAAATTCAGAAGTGATTTCCCTCATCTCAGCGTTTAAACGCATAAAAAAATTTCGAAGTGGTGAAAATAAATTCAGTGAAAAAGGGTCAGACAACTTCACCGGGGTACTGAACAAGCTCGCTGATAGTGAAGCAATGTCTGAGATATCTGTAAGGCTGTCATACATGAACATCAATCTACTCTAGTAACCAATGCTTTCTAAAAACCTAATCAACATCCCAAATTCAAACGGGATTTCCCATTTTAAAAGATATATAATTTCATCCATTTGATGCAGGCCGAGAGACTCAAGAACTGTTGAATCTCCTAGGGTTGTTTCGACTGTCTTGAAACTTACCCAAAGTTAGTAGTGGGGTGGAGAAAATTGTGAAAGAGACTACAGCTATGTTGGAGAGAGTATCTGATTTTGAAAAAACTTCTCAAGGTAAAAAATGAAGTCTTTTCCCCCTTCAATCCTTTTTCCTTGGTTTTTTCCGCCGGTTTGAGCTTCTAACTCCATTTACCCAATATTGGCACGTGGTCTATTGTTCTTCCCGCCTCACAAGAAGGCGTGATCCCTAGTTGGAGCCTATGTTGGAGTCACCCTTAATTTATTATAACCCTTCACAATTTTCAGTCTTTGATACTTGAATTCTAAAGATGACCTTTTGATTTTTCCCCCTCGGGACATTGAAAAAATCCTACAACCTTGTCAAATAAGCAGCAATGCTTTTTCTCCCCTTAAAACAAATCTGCTTTCGTAATAACGATCTGATATTTTTTCTTTATTTCGGGATCTCGCAAGTCGGATACCTTAATCTTTGAATTCTCACGTCCCGAGTCATGAAACGGCGAACTCAGGTTAAGTTTTCACTCTAGACAGTAACCAGGGTAAAGTTCCTTAACTCAGTGTTTAGACGTCGTCAGGGTTTCGCAACTCGGCGCTCGTCAAAAATAAGTGCTTTTCCTTACAGTCCCGAGAGCCGAGGACGCGAGGTACTCGTGGGTTAACCCTGGTCAAAGATTAAAGGCAAAAAGCTAACCATGGTTAAAACGGGTCTCGGCGCTTCGCCACTCGGCGCTATCTTTTCGAAAATCAAGATGTCTAAAACTCCGACTCACGAAACTGCGATGTGATTATAACATGATTAATTAATCACCTAACCCAAGTTTTTCTTAATCCTAATTAATTTCATAATTATCGCTATCTCGCAGTTTCGTGACTCGGCTTACTAGTCTCCCAAAATTTTATCTTCGAAGTTCCAAGTCGCGAGACGGCAAGTAAAACAATTATGAAATTAATCACACCTTAAATCACGATTACCGTTAATCAAGCCAAAATCAGTCCTCGCAGTCTCGCGAGTTGAAAACTCAAAATGTTGAAAGGAAATCCACGATGCAGCGAAAAGAGAAAAATTTTATAACGTTGCTAGGTTCGAATATTTTAAAATGAATCAAGGTATGTCACGTGCATCGAGGCTTGCACATTTCCCGAGGTAACTTTTTGCTTTCCATACTCCGACTGACTGTCAAACCGCCAAACATTTATGATATTTATGAAGAATTAGGGTGAATATACGAATAAATAAGATCAGATTTTATGCAATCAATTTGTTTCTAATTGTGATTGGACAGACTAATTACGAAGAGTACAGAATTTTCAAATATATACGGGAGTCTCATTTTATTTTAATCAAAACATTTTTCATAAGCACGCCGAGCTCGTCATTTTCCAAGTGAACTAGTTTCTGCATGTATACGCAGGTTTATTGCAGAAGAGCGAAAACAAAAGCTTCAGCTATGGCTCCGCGGAAAGAAGCAAAGGCTAACATCGAGGATGCAGGGCAAGGTTCAGATAATGTCTCTGACACTTCACCTCGAAGTGGCGGCTCGGTTCGTAACTGGTCATTTGTTTCAGATATTCTACAAACCAAGTTGGTAAATTATTCAGACTGAGATGACAATGAAAAGGACGATTTGAACACTAAATACAAGATTATCGTTCAATCGGGAATGCACAAGGTGGCAGCCAGACCACGGTTGCTCCCCTATTATGATATGGTCCGATGGGCATTGGATCACATAGACTTACCAACCAGAACTATCATAAACGACCAGTGGGTCACGGTCAATACTTTTAGACCGGAGCATATTCAAACCATGTATAAGCTCCCGACAACATCTGAATATACATATGGTGCTGAATTCCTGGAGAAATTCAAACAGAAGGAATGCATTGAATATGAAAAAACCATGCCCAGTTTGATTAAAGATTGGGTTTCGCGCACCGCGAAGTTCAGAGCAAATGACCAGGGCGCATATTCTATCGCTTCCCTAGAGCCATAGTATAAATATGTGGCCATGATGACTTGTCGGATTTATGGGAGAGAAGACACCTCACATTTCTACATCGCGTGGGTGCCTCTCATATTTTGGGTTGCAAAAGGTTGCTCGTTTAATTGGGCGAAGATGCTCTCAGACAGTCTGGCCAACAGGGTCACAGAGTATCGAGAGAAAAAGGCAAACGAGAGACCATCCTCATTTTTCATGTCTGCGTATATCATGGACATGGTGTGTTCCATGACACCATTCCCTTTGATGAATTGGGCTTGGAATCCAGCCCATGAAAAAACTGTACATGAGTATCACGACAAGCTGTGGGAGGATAAAGCGGACAAATTTATTTACGAAATTTTCAACTGGGTGATGGTGCCCCTGCACATCGCCATTTTTGGTCTTTCGCCTCCTCGTATCTCGGACAACATTGCTGCAAATCTAAGCGGTATAGCAGACTGGTACGTAGAAGCTGAGTTTTCCTATTTCAGAGTTTTCGGAGATGTTGTTCCCCCTCTTGCTCTACCACTGTTCATCCCCGATAAGTTGGCTTGTCGTGAGATTGCCCGACAAATAGTGATTGGCGGGGTGAGTAAAGAGCTCAAAGAATCTTCGAAGAAGGTATGGTCGTTTTTCCGTATTTGGCTAAATTCTTATTCTTTATTGGATTTCGGGCATGCTAAAGCTGAGGCTGCAGCCCTGGAAGACTTGAGTTTAGTCTCCATTGAATATAAAAAACATGATCCTCAGAAAATTGTAAGCAATCATTTAGCTAATTGTGGGTTGAAGAGGTTTGAACACGAGTGTTCACCCTTGGATGACGTTTTCCGAGGGGCGAGATCTTATGGGGAAGTGCTAATTCAGATCCGATCTCTAGCGCCCGAAGATATGGCCTATGTATTAAAATTTCAGGAAACCAGACGAAAGTGCCTTCCCGCGGTATTGCGAGGAGGGAGCCCGGGCGCTTCTGAGACAGAACCGAAGGATGATGAAGGCCCCAAAGAAACAACTTCCGGTTCTGGAAAAATCCATAACGAGGGGGATCAAACGAATAAGCCCGAAGCATAGACGTAGAATCCAGACCCGCCAGAGACGCATAATCCATACCCGCCAGAGACGCAAAATCCAGACCCGCTAGAGACCCAGAATACGGAAAATGATACAAATACTATTGAACCCACGAAGAAGCAAGACTCAGTCATCACACCAGGAAAAGTAGCGAAACAGATTGGTGAGCCCATCGCTTCTGTCACCCCCTTGCAGTCAATGCAAGGAAATATAGAAGGAGGATGGATTTTTGACGAGGAGCTGAGGCCGATCAGAGCAGAAGAACTTCCTCCAAACGAGTTCTTCTTCGACAAAAAGAGAAAAGCGATGGTGAAAAGGGATTTCTACCAGGATGAAGGATCAACCGCTAAAAAATTCAAAGTGATGATAGATGGAAAGAACAAAAAGAATGAGGAATTCTCCACGGAGATCGCAGGAACGCTAGGAGCGTATGCGTCAGCGAATCAGTTCTCGGTCGGGATGTTAAAAGGTCATCTCAAAAGAAAGAATCGCCCGATCAAGACTCTCGAAGCCAGAGTAGCTTCGGCCGTAGAGAGCGCTAAGAGTCAGGTGAGTGGGGAAATAGAACTGGCTCGACTAGATGACAAAAGGGAAATCAAAGTGCTCAAAGCCAAGTTGGAACAAGCGCATTCAGTGATCCGAGACGGTCGGGTGCAGGCTGGTCAGCAGAGAAATGTGATTGTATAGCTACAGGCTCAAGTAGAGGTTGCTGAAAGCAGGGTGATCGACGTCGAGGGGTTTAAATCCCGGGCGATTGATATTCGAAGCAGGATCTCTTCTGTACAATAGAATCTGCTAGACAAAGTGGGAGTGATTCGAGAAGATTGTCTTTTGATGCATCAGATGTCCGAGAATCCAACTGTCAGAGAAAGGAACGCAGAAGCTACTCGGGTCACCTTCCAAGAGGCGGTGATAGCTACTAACAACATATTTTCGGCAGGTTTTCCCGGACTCACCATCGCTGAACAAACTAGAGGTAACATCATGTTAAAGGATTGGGAACATAATATTACCTTAAGAAAGGAACAAGTCCAAAAAGTAACAAATCCATTAGAAGAGGACTTCAATGCTATAGATGGTGAGATGTTAGGTATGGAGAGTGGAGGTGACTCAGAAACGTTAAGGCAAATGAATGTAGATCAGATTTCCCTCGACCTGAAAGAGAAAAATGAGAGAGATTCTGCGGATATCTCTAAGATGGATAGGGTGGACATGGCTCAAGTTGACAAACACTTAATTCAACCTAGTGCACAACTAAGCGCCCTTGACATCATTGACGCACAAATGGGGGATAAGCTGCCACCGTTAGCCCGAGAATGCTATTTCACCGAGGCCAGCTGTCAAGCGGAACCTTCGTAGCTTGTATCCCAGTTTGTGGACAAATGTATCATATGCACCGAATCCGTGCAAAGACAAGCACGTGGCACCATTTGAAAATAGAGTAGGAGAAAAGAGAGTGATTTCGCTCTTTTTGGTTGTAACTGAATTTGTGAAACCGTTGAGTTTCTAAACTGATCTGCCAAGTTGTATAAATATTCCTCAAAAAGAAGAAGAAGGGGCTGGACCTTTTTGGTGTCGATTGTAATAGAGTTTTGCATTTGAAGAAGTTAATATATAAGAAATTTCGAGATTCTCGATTCCGTCCAGACTGTGTTATCAAGTTTGTTTCTGTGTATTTCACGCTTCATTTCCTTCCATTTGTTCATAATTGATGTGCTTTGTTATAATTTAGTACGACCACTACTATAACAAAAGAATTCTAGTTTTCTGTCTCTGTTTATTGTTTTTCCTCTGCACCAGCTATCAGCGGGTGTAAGACCAATTCGCATTTTCAGATTTCTACGTTTATTCTTTGCTATGTCAGTTACTTTCCTACTAATTTCCTCCTCTGTTTATATGTGAGTTTTCTTTTGACAGGAATCTTGTGCTATATGCAACTACATGTATTTCTCCCATATCACACTTTTATTCAAATATAATATAGTTACGGGAAAGAGCCTTCAAATCGCATTTCTATTTTGTTCCTAAAACGTAAAATTCTCTTTACTCGACTCAATCAAGACAACATTTAATAAATCTTTAAATCCCTTCATATTCTTAATTTTCCTCCATGACTGTCCCTGCAGCGACACAACCAAATATCGAACTCGGACTATCTAACCAAACACATATCGCCTTAAATATTTTTGACATAATCCTTAAAACTGCTAACAACCAAGACAAACTTGAGCGTTCGTGGGCAGCCATTGAACAATATATAACTGATCAGGAGCAGTTGGAAGCTAGATGACGAGAACGTAGAAATCTGCCCTAATTTCCCATACCGAAGGTTGACATATTTCCCTTACCCATCATTCACCTACTTTCATATGCCTTAACACTGTACGTTTAAGCCTTAGTACAGACTCAGGAACAACAATAGGGATGAGTCCATATTTCAATTATACAGGGAAACAACAGAATATCAAGCTTGCAAGGAAAAAGATGAACAGGTTGGTTGGGTGCCATTTTTGGAAAAGTTTAAAGGCCATCATGAAGGAGGGCCACAAATTGATGGATAAGTTTAAATAATATGGTGAGAGGAGTGAAATCAACTTCCAAGAAACCTAAAACTAGACTTCATCACCATGGCTTAATAAAAAATTTGGTTGTTCATGCCTTAAGGACACAAGGTGGTAGTTGGAAACAACTACTCCAACAAAATTTTGGTGAGGAAGGAATGTCTAAATCTGTAGAGGAATAGGAAGCAGGAATACACAGTGAGGGATCGAGAAAAAAAGATAAAGAAAGACAGTAGGAAGGCATCAAGGGATAAAGAGGGAAGTCACGGTTACACCCAACTCATCCCAGCCTATTGAGGGATTGGAGAAAGGAAAGTTTTTTGTAGGGAAGCCTGCTACATCCAGAAAGAAGGAAGCCACCCAATCTTAGAAATTAAGTCCTATATTGATTTCGAAAGGTAAAATATAGAAGAAATACTCTTGGCTAGGGGAACGATCAAACAATGCTCCTGAAGCAACCATTGAGTTATCACCCGGGCATGCCATCCACACAGAGAACCTGACAACTTCTAGTTTCAAAAACATTCTCCATTACTCATTTGATACTGATGCTAGGTGATATGATCTTTGTCCTGTTCTTAACATCATTTTCACTTCAGTTAATTGGAGGTATGGGATAATATTTTCATGTTCTTTTTATCAAGGATCATTTAAGTATTGTGTTGAATTGTTTTTACTTTCATGAGCATCCTCCTCCTACATTTATACACTCAACCCTAAATGAATCATCCTTTCTATCATTTAAGAAGATATTTCCACATTTATCTCGATATGATAATGGCTACACTTGTCTTATTACTTCATCTTTTTGAAAAAGTGATTGCTAATTGAAATATCCATTGAAAAGTGGTGACACCATTAAGTATAATACTAACCTAGTTGATTCAACAAGTTCTGATCCAAGTTTATCCTTACAAGTTTATCTTGGACGTATTGATGAAAACCTCATGTGGTGGACCACCCTTGCAAAACCTCAATGAACTTTCATGAGAACCCTAATAGGATTAACTAGAGGGACCTCTTAGTCATTATCCGATATGTTCCATTATACATTGAATAGCTAAGATTTAAGTTGAATGCGGATGATGTCACCCCTGGGATAATTGAAAACAATTAATTATGTGCCTAATAAAACACTCTCATACCACCTGCCTTCCTTATACTCTAAAATTGTCAATGAGCAGTATACACAATTCTAAATCTTTTGAGTAATATAATAAAAAGGAAGTATCAGGAAGTACAAGTAAACCTGTCGGGGTACTGAACAGGCCTGCTGGCAGCGGGTCCATGCTTGTATGGTACTAAGGTAAACCTGCCCATGTATTGAATAGGCCTAATGGCAGTGGGGCTATGCCGGGTAAAGGGAGTTGAAAAACACAAACTGGCACACTTAAAACTGAACAAAAAATCCTTGGGTCTCATTATGAAGAAATCATTAACAAATTAAGGCTAGGAAACGACCTTTATATCTCTCGGATGATGTTGTTAAGAACCTTCAAGTATCCACTTTAGCGTTCTATCTTTAAAATAAATAGGTTTGCATGAGAAGGGGGACCCTCAGTATGTGTAATTCACCTTACCTAAGTAAGAAGATCTTCATCTCTAAAAACTTGGATAAGAAATGAGTTAATCATCTTGGGATGTATTCTTTTATATGTTCCTCTCTTCAAATGAGATCTAAATCTATGCTTCTATCGCTTTTGTT
>ML780361.1:196486-210524 GCA_009831015.1 Picea engelmannii
GGGGGTAATTACTCAAATTAATTTTGAAAACTCTTGGCCACTATCCTATAATCATATTAGATTCATATCCAGTCCAGTCTCTTAACTATGATCGAAAATAGATTCAATAAGACTTATGTCAAATCACTACTAGATCTAATCTATTACCCATGACTCCCCTTTTCCATCATAACTACTTTTCCATGGGTAAGAATGTGAAGCATAGGCCAGGAAGTTTATACGTATAACAAGAACTTAAGGAGCTGAAGAAAGGTGGAACTTCAGGGAATGCTTGATCGAGTGAGGAGTATCATCAATTTTGAAATTTTGAAGATCATTGTTGCATGAGGACATGCAATGACTTAAGCATGGGGAAATGTTGAGTCTCTATTTTGACATGTATAATTCCCTATCTTACCTTGTATCCAATCCTTTTTTCCTATGTTATAAGCCCATACTTGACTGTTTACTCCCAAACACATACCTAATGACCTAGTTCATGTTCACAAGAGGTAATTGATGATTTAAAGCATGTTTTGTTTAACTTTCTTGAATTAATTCGATTAAAGTCTTCTATCTTTTATAATCCTAATAGTTTGACTCATGAGCAGCTTATTCTGGAATCTCAGCATTCTTGTACTACAAGTCATTTTGCAATCAAGTACCCGCCTGTTGTTATAACCCTAATTTTCACTAGACATACTTACGTGAAATTGTAGAGACCTAACTTAATTAAATCCAAAATTTCGTACAATTAAACATGTAATCCCTTTCTTTGCATAAATAATTCATTCACCATCATATAAGCATAAATATTCAGCAGAAATTTAAAATTATTCCACAGCATGAAAATAACTCACCAAATTCATAATTAAAATACCTCCTTCTGATGCTAATTCTCGTTGCTCTAGTTGTCCTTTCTCTGCTGCCTTTTCCAGCCTGATGCACTGACCAAACTCTGCCCAAACCGACTAACCACCCAACCAGCTAGGAGAAGCCTGTCTGGCTCCCTAGCTCCAAGATACCGAAAGGAATCCTGGTCCCCATTCCCAAAACCCCCAGCAACCTGGTGCCCCCTGCAATGGTTCACCAAAAATTCCCAATATCAAACTCCTCCAACTAGAAAATATGCCACAGAACTCTATGCCACAGAAATATCGTCCTCTTCCAAAATTCTTCCTCTCCACAAAATAATCCTTCCCTTTTCCCCGTAGGACTCTTCCATTGTATCCCCCCTTCACCGACTCTCCTCCCCTTCATTAATTTCCTTATCTCATCCTTTATTACCTTATCCTTGTCATTAATTTCTTATCTTATCCTTAATTTAATGCTTCATTTCCCCCCTGCATATGTAAAGTATTTAATTAAATAAATTAAAATTATTAAGCCCCTTTAATTCATTACACAACCTTTAATGAGTCAATTGATTAATAAATAAGTAATTAATTAATATTATTAATACTAATCATTGTTTAACTAAAACCATATTAGGACAATTAATTATCTAATTAATTTTACTTAATAATCCCTATGCATCTATTTAACCAGGGTTGTTACATACACCCACCCTTCAAGAAACTTCATCCCAAAGTTAAGGTATCTCATGGTACAAAGGAAAAGAAACATGGTCCACACATTCATAACAATTAACCAACACTATTAGTAAGTAAGTCAAGAAAACTCATACATACTAGTGTATATGTACAATAAATGCATGTGTAGCTAGTACATACAAGTCTCATGCATGTACTAATAATCAATAAGTATCACCCTTTATTAATTTATGTATGCATCCAATCCAATCGACAAGACTAGTCTTTTATAAAAGTCAGTAAACCAGTCAAATGTTTGCTAAATCCTTTAATTACAATTATCTAGTTCAACAATTTTATTTAGACAATTGTTGTTTAGTTACATAATTATTAATATTCATATATACACATTTTTCTTTTTAGAAGGGAAAAACATTAAATTCCACCATCAGACAAATCTCCATACTTTCTCAACTATTTCTACTCATCCTTCCTCCCTAACTCACTTCCATATTCATTCCTATCCTTCCTTTGTTGGACTATCTTGGAGCGTCAACTATATTGACCTAACTCCAAATAGAACTCGTAAGCGAAAGTGTCACTATCTCAACCAAGCTTCCCCAGCAGGCAACTGACACACATCATCACACGTCTTGGGGAGTGTGAGCTAACACCATCCTCCCATGAATTCAGGTTTCAGAGGATACATGGTGGGAAATGCCTCCACCCCTCCTACTCATAACTAGGGTCCACACCCTACAATGGAATATACAATGCCACCGTGTTGCTGGGAGTTTTGTCATCATTTATTTGGTTTTGGGCAGTCTCATCACCTGAAATCCTGCACTAGTCCACATATCATAGTAATGCATCCAAACCAATATAATTTCACATACAAATATTTATACCATAATGTTTCTTGGCTTGTGGTCATGACATCCACTTTCATCATCATTATCCCTTGGCTATTTCATAGCTCATAACCTGCAGATTAGTCTGTACACAAACTCATACATTTCTATGCATTATCATCATGTAATTGCATACAATCATCATTTCAATTTGGTATCCATGTACCAACAACTTAACATCAAAGTTTTCAATTTAGAAATAGATCTCATAATATCCCATAATTCCATTTCAACACCCATTCATAAAATTAACATTTACCAAATATATTGCATCCTATCCAACATCATTCTAATAGCATTTAAACCTTCATAGGATTCACATTCACACAATATGTCGCATCATTTACATCATCATCAATAACATTTAATCATTCATAAAAGTCCATACGTCTTAAAAGTTTAAGTGTATCATTTAATAGTTTCACTGTGAATAGAAAATAATGTATATAGGCCTTCGGTAATCCTTTCTATCTAAGTCAAAAGGTGGTGTTACATACACCCCACCTCCGAAAAACATGTTCTCGAGGTGGTCAAAAAAAGTGACGGATAGTCTCGTCGTAGTGTCTCGACGTCTTCCCAAGTAGCAGATCCTGGACTATACTTGTCCCATTGGACCTTAACTTGGTCTACCAGATGGTTCCTGAGCTGTCGAACTCTACGGTCCAATATGCATAATGGTTCTACCATGAGAGTTCCCATGTCTGATACCTGCAATTCCTTCCAATTCAGTTTATGTGATTCATCAGCAACATAATGACGTAAAACAGATACATGAAAAACATTATGAGTTTTATGCAAGTGGGGTGGAAGTATGAGACGATAGGCAACGGGTCCAATTTTCTCTTCTATTCTGAATGGTCCTATAAATCGAGGTGACAACTTTGTCCCCTTCCCAAAACGTATGGTACTCTTATTAGGCCTGATACGAATGAAAACCTGGTCTCCCACTTCATAGCTTCGATCAGTCCTGTGTGCATCCACGTAACTTTTCTTCCTATCCTATGCTTCCTTTAGTCTTTTCCTAATTTGAATCACTCGTTCCTCCATCTATTGAATCAATTCTGGCCCAACTTTTACTTGGTCTTCTAGTCTATCCCAACTCAACGACGTTCTACATGGCCTTCCATACAGAGCTTTGTAGGGTGGCATCCCGATGGAGCTATGAAAACTATTATTATAGGAAAACTCTACCAAAGGTAGGTACTTTTCCCACTAGTTTTGATTATCCATGACATACATCCTGAGCATGTCTTCCATAACTTGATTTACTCTCTCAGTTTTCCCATCTGTTTCAGGATGATAAGCTATGCTTAAGTTCAACTGAGTCCCCAATGTTGACTGCAAACTTGTCAAAAACCTAGAAGTGAAACTGGAGTCCCTATCTGAAATGATCTTCTTAGGTATCTCGTGCAAATGGATAACCTCATTTACAAACACACGTGCCACATCAGTGACATCATAAGTGTCTCTAACTGGAATAAAATGAGAACTCTTGGTTAACTTATCCACTATCACAAGAATGGCATTGTGTCTATGAGATGTGACCGACAACCCCACAAAAAAATCCATAGAGATGACTTTCCACTTGGACATAGGAACATCATGTGGTTGTAGGAGGCCTGCCAGGTGATGGTGGTCAGCTTTCACTTGTTGACACTCTAGGAACTTGGCGAAGAAATGGACTATATTTTGCTTCATTCCTACTCATAAGAAGAGCTTCCTCATGTCTGTCTACATCTTCTTCACACCCAAATGCGACCAATAAAGTGCTCTATGGGCTTCCTTCAGTATGATGCTTCAAATATCCCCATCTTCAGGGATGTACATCCTTCCTCGATATCTCAATAGTCTGTCTTCTTCCAGACTATATCCTTCATACTTTGGATCTAACTTCCTCCCGCTCTGGAGTTTTGAAGTAACCTCTAAATACCAACTGTCTTCTTGGAGTTGCGTCAACACATGTTCTCTCAAATTGACTTTTAATGGTATCAAGGAGAAGACACGTGGTCTCCTTCTCAAGGCATCTACGACCACATTTTCTTTTCCCTTGATGTATGAAATACCAAAATCGTACTCACTCATAAACTCACTCCATCGCCTTTTCCTGGCATTCAGATCCCTTTGAGTGAAGAGATGTTTTAAACTTTGATGGTCTGTTTTGAGCTCAAAGATTCTCCCCACAAGATAGTGCCTCCAAAGTTTCAGAGCTAGCATTACAACTGGAAACTCTAAATCATGAGTCACATATATCTCTTTGTGTTTCTTCAACTTCCTTGATGCATAAGCTATCACTCCTCTATCCTGCATTATCACAGCCCCAAACCCTTGCTTCGAGGCATCCATATAGACTGTGAAGTCCTTTTCCATATCCGACACTCGTAGAATTGGCACACTAGTTAGTAACCTCTGAAGCTCAAGGAATGCACTATCACATTCTTCTGTCCATTCATACATGACCCCCTTGCGTTGCAAAGTGGTGATGGGTTTCACTATTTTATAGAATCCTTCCACAAATCTTGGATAATAACCTCCTAGACCCATGAAGATTCTCACCTCATGGGAATTTTTCGGCACTGGCCA
Organism: Picea engelmannii; assembly: GCA_009831015.1. NCBI lineage: Eukaryota > Viridiplantae > Streptophyta > Pinopsida > Pinales > Pinaceae > Picea > Picea engelmannii. Next base: position 201,489 of record ML780361.1, read on the forward strand.
CTCCATAATGGCCTTTACCTTTTCTGGGTCCATAGAGATTCCTTCACTGGAAATGATATGACCTAAATAATGAATTTCTTTTTGGAAGAAGGAACACTTTCACAACTTCCCATACAATTTATTCTTCCGAAGGTAGGACAACACCACTCGTAAGTGTTAGTCATGTTCTCTTTCGTTCTTGGAATAGATGAGGATGTCATCTAGAAGGACTTGTACAAAATGATATAAGTACTTCCGGAATACACCGTTCATGAGGCTCATGAATACTGTTGGCGCATTGGTCAATCCAAAAGGTACTACGAAAAACTCGTAATGTCCAAACTGAGTTCGAAAGGCAGTTTTTGGGATATCACCTTCCTTAATCCTTAACTGATGATACCATGATTGCAAATCGATCTTTGAGAATACCATTTCTCCTTTCATCTGATCGAAGAGGTCATCTATTCGCGGCATCAGGTACCTATTTTTCACTGTAGCACGATTCAAGTCCCTGTAATCTATACACAGTCGTAAGGATCCATCCTTCTTCTTTACAAAAATTACTGGTGCACCCCAAGGTGAGACACTAGGCCTTATTAGCCCTAATTCTAACAACTCCTTCAACTTCATTTGCAACTCAGAATGTTCTGGTGCTGTCATCCAATACGGGGTCTTGGAAATTCATTCTGCACCAGGTTTTATCTCAATAGTAAAATCAAGCTCCCTCTCAGGAGGTAACCCTGGTAACTCGTTCGGAAAAACATCCTTAAATTATGGAAATACTGGGTACTGATCTAATGAGGGTCTCTTCCTTTCATTCATTGCTTCCACTACATAAAGTCGACATCCTTGCCTCAAGCATCGCTTAACCTTCATATTTGAGATAAAGCGTAATGACACTTTTCTCCGTACACCCTGGATCTCTACTGGCCTTCCTTCATCGTCTACACAGAGCACCCTTTTTGTGAAACAATCTACCAAAGGTCGATGAGCTTCTAACCAATCCATTCAAATGATTAGGTCATATGCCCTAAGAGCAGTGATGTATACCTTCAACCTGGTAGTACACACTCCGAGGTCTACTATACAATAATCAACACTAGGTCCTACCGCTTGTTTTTCCCCCGAAGTCATCTCGACTTGTTTAAAGTCATCATGCTCGTAGGCTGCCAACCCACTCTTTTCTAATGTAGATGGTGAAATGAAACTATTTGTCACACCAGAATCAAACAAAATCTTAACATCGATATGATTTAGCGTACCTAATGACTCCACTACCATGGGTTGATGTTCGACCTGGCGATTATTAACCGCTGCGTAAATCCGGTGGATGCTACTTGCTCTTCCCATCAATGCCTTTCCTTCTCTATGAAAGAACCCTGATTGTAACTCTGGGAAGTCATGTTGGTAATGGGGTCCTTCGTACCCCCAATAGGTAACACGATATTGAAACTGTGAACTATTATGTGACTGTCTCTGAAATGAGTTCCTTCCCCTGGAACCCCTGCCCCTACTAGTTGTTCCCTGAGATGGTCGTTGACCTGTCTGCATTGTTGGTGAAGAATGAGATGTTGCACTCGCTACCATTGAAATTCCTGTGGTTACTATCCTTGGTGCAACTCGGTTATGATATGGAGGTGGCCTTGAGCCCCCTCCCCTGGAAAATGTCCTAGGGGCCTTCCCGATGAATCTAGGATGATACGGAAAGGTCGGTCTTGCACCTCTGGTTAAGTTCATGTGTTCCTCCGCATAATGTGCATTTTCCACAGCTTCTGCTACTGAAGACGGTTTCCACATCTGCACCATAGCTCTTATCTTAGGGTTCAATCCATAGATGAAGCACTCTTCCTGTCGTTGGTCGTCATCCATATACGAAACATATTTGACCAATTCTATAAATATGATCTCATATTCTTCTACAGTTATGTTTCCCTGTATTAAGGCATGAAAATCCCCTACATGTTGTTCCTCATAATAAGCTGGCAGATATTTCCTTCAAAACCCCTCCTCGAAAAGTTCCCAAGATACTATGTCTGGGGTAAGATGCAGTTGTCTTTCCAGGTTGCCCCACTAGTTCAAGGCGCTGACTCTTAACTAAAAAATTTCTATCTTCGCCTTTGAGTTAGATGCATAGTCCCTTAAGGAAAAACACATTGTCATGCCTTCCAACCATGCTTCCGCGCGTTCACTGGCGTGACCCCCGACAAACTCCAAAAGTTTGATCTTCTGCAATTCTCGAGTGATGTCTTCGGGAGGAGGTCCTCCCCCCAAATCCCTCGATGCTTCTGGATTACCCATTCCATATGGTGGGGGTTCCACCTCGGTCCCTGCTGGTTTCCGCCCCTTTAATGTCTCATTTATGGCCTCCAATGAGCGCAGTATGAAAGCTAGTTCGGGTGATGGTGGTGGCGGCACTGGCAGTGTTGGCGATGCCTGCAACGATGATCCCCTACCTCCATTCCCTCGAGTCCTAACCATCCTATATGATTTAACCTGCATCAACCAAAGTTATCAGGGTGAGTTCAAGGACGTTTCAAATTTGCGCTACTTAAACTAGAAACAGGGTTAGGCGTAAGTTTTTCTTTACTTGTCTGTAAACAAATGTTACTCTCTTTAGGGGATTGGATGGGTTAGGATTAAGTGTCTAAGCTTGATTTCTTTGCCTAAGAAAAATATTGACTCCTTCACCTGGTAGTTACACTGGCACTATACCCCACTCGCTAATTCCTCTAACTTACCCTCCTAGCATACATGAAGCCTCCTCCCGCTTATCTTGTTCTAAGTCCTTATACTTTGCATTTACAACTAAATAAGGTGGATTCCATCCTAATGTCGATGAAATGAGTCTAAGGTTATCCTTCGATGCTTGACTCGTGAGCTTTCTCTGGTGCATTGTACATATGCGTTGAATTGTGTGTCTTGGTGGCTGCAGGTGTGAGTCTTGAGGATTGTAGAGTGGCTTTCAGGCATTGGAGCTTAGCGCTTGGCTTTGACTGGTGGAATGGAATGTAAGGGCTCGGCGATTGGATCAATGAGTTGTGTGTAAGGTCTCGTGGGCTTGACGCTTGGATAATTGGAGATTATTCTTCAGGGTAGTACTTTTCTACTATTGATAATTAAATTATTTATATGTGAATTTATTTTGTAAAAGTGATATGTGTGGCGCGTTGGTGTTTGGTCATTTCTTAAGGCTTGGTCTAGGTGGGTGGTCATGGGTTCAAAACCCATATCACCCCCTTAAGTAACATTTTTTTTTATAAATTTATTTATTAATATTTTTTTTATTTTTTATCTTTATATAAAAAAAACAAATAATTTAAAAAAAAATAAAAAACAATAATTTTTTTTTTCTTTAAAATTTATAAAACAAAAATAAATTTAAACATATATAAATTGTCCCGTGCCTATTTATAAAACAATAATAAATTTAAACCTATATATAAAACATATATGAATTTAAACAAATAATTTAAAAACAATAATTTTTTTTTTAAATAACAAAAGGTTGGCACGGATGAAGCCCACATGCTGCCCTCATTTTCTCTAGCCCTCCCTACCTAAACCCTAAACTATTCCTTAACCCTAATTCCTCTTTTCCTTATTATTTCTTCTTGCGAGGGTTCTGGTTGCGTGGTCGGCCGCTATGGCCTTCTCTCATGGCTTCTCCTCCTTGTTTGTCAGGTGATGGCTTATATTGTTGCTTGGTGAATTATTTGTGTGCTGGTGTTTGGCATTGGTGCATCTCTGAGGAGGTTGATGCCTCATGTGATTGCTAACCCATGTAATAACTTTTTTTTGTTTATTAATAAAAAAACAAAATTGTTTTCTGTTTGTTGTAGGCACGGCTCCTCGATCGTGGCTGGGTGCTGAGTTTTGGCTGTGTGTTAGATGCGTTGAGCACTCTAACCATCATGGAATATCCTCCTCTTGGATTGTGGCTTGGTTTGGCATGAAAATATAGTTTACCTCATAGATTTTTCCCTTGCGGGCTCTCCTTGGTGGCTTGGTTTGGCACACATGCACTTGTGCGCTGGCTCTAGGTTGTGAGTGTTGTTGCTAACCTTTGTGTTGCATTGCAGGTCGCGTGAGCTTGGTTTAGTGCTAGGAACTTGTGCATTTGGGGCGTTGTCTTTGTGTTAACCCACTTTGTGTTGTGGTCGGTGCTTGGCACTGTGGACTTGTTTATAGCGGTGGCACTTGGGCGTTTGGCTTTGTGTATGGCAGTGGCACTTGTGCGCTAGGTTTTGACTTGTGTTGTGGCTAGGAATTGGTGCACCTATGGGAAGGTCCATGGTTCAAACCCCATGGACTCATAAAACTTGGCACAGGCCATCCAACCAACGCACTATGCCTGGTGCTCATTTTTTTTTTAAACTGGGGTTTGTGCGCTGGCTTTGGCTCCCTTATGGACTCTTACTTCGATGCCTTCGGTGGGTTGTCTTACGTCTTGGCATGTGATGAGGCTTGGCATATCGTGCTCTAGTCGATGACTATCTTCTTTCACTTACAGGTCTGTCTGGCTCGCACGAGTGTTTCTCTCTTTCTTTTTTATGTTTTCATTTATTATTAAAATTTTGCAGCGCATGCGCATCATTGAGATGCGTAGTTCAATGATTAGCGCCCTCGTAGGGTCCTCCTCATGTCTTGACGCTTGGTCTACGTGTTGATGGATGTTTAGAGTTGGAATAAATTCTTCATTCTCCTTTGCTATACTGTGCCCCATTTGAAAAGGATTCTCTAATGCTCGACCTGGTCTCTGCTCGTTGACATATGCGGTGGACATACAGATAAAAGGTTGGACATTTTCACAGCATTTGCCAAACTCCAAAAGGTGATAAAATCTAGTCATGTTGGTTTCCAGAGCAACGTCATACCTTTCATCAAATGTAGTAGTGGTTGCGATGCTGACAATGATATCTACTTCCTCCATGAGCACATTGGCCATATGTTCTTCTATTCCAAGATTGTGTTTCGTCGTATCACTCATTCACTCTTCAGTCTCTTTAAAGAAGACGTAGAATCCTTAGCCCTGATTATCAAAAACAACTTTCTTATATCTTGTTGGATCCTTAATATTTTCTCTATTAGCACTTTTGCAATGGAACCAATGGCACATGTGATGAGAAAGTTCTTATCCTTGATAAAATCTACAATTTCAAGGCCCTTTCATGGAGCTATAATCTTGATGCTTCCTTAAGCATTACTCTTGATATTTTTCGGACTGGTACTTGAGGCCTCGAGCACTCCACTGAATCTTCTATCATCTGAGATCAAAGTAGCTTCCACATTACACATTTCATGTTTTTCAATGATCAGAGATAACTTGTCAGAAGTAGCTATTTGGCAGTAGAATCGATTGTCTGTTCTCGAACTCATACTTTTCCCAATGCTTATCAGCAAAGAGTTGGGCATAGACTCATGGAGAGAAAAAAATTTCTTCATTGGGAGAAGCCATGTTGATTTCTTATCGAAGTATGCAGCAGAAAAAATAATCCAAATTAAGCTTTGGATGTAGAATCACTTGTGATGCATCCATGAAAGACCGAATGATATCAGATAATGAGTTTTATAGATATTATGCTCTAAATACCAGAAATTTTGATTTCCCACAAGTTGCATGGTGAGAAACCTCAATATCATAGGTTACATTTAAAGCCCAAGTATCCCTCCGCCTCCTTCTAGTGACACTGGGAAAGAAGCAAGGCACAAATATATAGTGACACTGGAGGGTTAAATTGTAGTGTGAGCTTTGCAACATTTTCAACTCCTTTTCGAAGAAATCTTAGCCAGGGAACTGAACATTGGGAGTACTCAACAATGTTGCATAAAGCCTTGGAGGGTTCTGTGATGTTAAATACATTTCCAAAAGCTACAGGTGATGTTTTTTCCCTAGTGCTTGAAGCTGGCTGTCTATTTCAGTCTGATATCTATTATTTATATTTAAATCTAGTAGGAAAAAAAAATATTTAAATTTTGTTTTGAGCAGAGCAGAATTTATATATATTTGTTTTATTGTTTGTTACTTCCAATATGTAAAGATTATACTAATTTCAATTGAGCATATTGTTTATATATAGATCTGTAAAAAAAACAAAAAAATTGTGTTTTTGCCTCTACTTTACATTTTCAATATGTATATTATTTATATTTAAATTTGTGTTAAAAAACAAATTTGTGCTTGGCTTGTAGGTTAGGTGGAGCTGGAGTTGGAGCTTGGCCCTCAAGCCCATATTTTCATCTAATTAAGGGTTTTAGGGTTTCACCATAACTAAATAGAAGTGTTTAAATTTTGGGTGGGGTTTGTTTAAATTTATGGGTGGGTAGGTAGGTCCTTGTCTCCAGATTTTGAACCAGGGCTCTCATACCATGTGTAGAGAACTAACTTAATTAAATCCAAAATTTTGTACAATTAAACATATAATTCCTTTCTTTGCATAAATAATTCATTCACCATGATATAAGCATAAATATTCAACAAAAATTTAAAATTATTCCACAACATGAAAATAACTCGGCAAATTCATAATTAAAATACCTCCTTCTGATGCAAATTCCCGCTGCTCTAGTTGTCCTTTCCCTGCTGCCTTGTCCATCCTGATGCATTGACCAAACTCTGCCTAAACCGACTAACCACCCAGCTGTTAGGACCACACAATGTACCTTTTCGCCTTTACTTTTTACCACCATTATACTCTTGATCACCTACATTTAGACTGATACTATTACTTTATCTAATCATCTCAAAGGTATACAACGTCCCTTCTCATTACTATATGTTTAATCTGTTTTGCATAATATTTTACATCACTCTCGTACTTAACCATTGATTAGAAATGCATAAGTGTCCAAAGCTGCAGATTTGTATTCAAGGCCTATTGCTGAAACACAGAACTGTCCAAGGCCGTCGTTGCTGAAACACATAACTGATGCTGAAACACGGAGCTGCTACACAGTTCGAGGCCGCAGATTCTGAAACACGGAGCTGCTATATAGTCTGAGGTTGCAAGATGTTGAAACACGGAGCTAGTACACAGTCCAGAGTTGCAAATGATGAAACACAGAGAAACTGCCAGAACCGACGATGCCGAAACACAAGGAAGCCGCCACAGTCAGCAGTCAACACAGTCAGAGCACAATTCACGTGGCTGAAACAACCCGCGAATTGCGATGCTGAAACAATATCAGCAACGATGAAGAAGAAGCTGTTACACCAGCCGTAACAACAATATCTCGTTCAGTTCCTGTAATAGCATTCGGTTGCATGAGACTAGGACATCCTATGCTGATTTACAAAGAAGATACGACTTAGGATAGGATTCAGATATGCATTGTAATGATTGTATCGAGGGTATTTCCTCTTTAAATCGGAGGAAATCACCATTCGAGATATCCAAGTTTTGATGTATTGAAGCAACTCCAGAGGAGCGGGACGTATTCTATTCTTTCAACTTGTAATGTGATATTTCGACAGATGAATATAAGATTGCTTTGAGTATCCTTCTTTAGCCTCTCGTCCAGGGGAATCTTGTGAGAAGGGAGGGCCCACCTTCATCACAAGATTCACCCATTAGTTAGAAGTGTGTTAGTATAATTTATGTTCATGCTTTATTTAAACTATTGTTTGCTGAAACACTGTTTTAATGAATTTCGCTTTACTGAAACACTACTGACTCTGTCTTAGTTTATTGAATGGAATTTGTAATTCTTTTTATTAGCGATCTTGTGTGACGATTTTATGAGGCTAACAGGGATTTGATTAAGGGTTCCTGCTCAAACAGAAAGGAATCGGAACATCGTACCCTCTATAGAATTCATTTACTACTGTGAGTGTGCTAGCCAGAAGTTCGGTTAAAAGGGTTCCTGCTCAGACATGAAGGAATCCAAATACCTCGGCTTCTGTAGATTTCCTTTACCCCTGCAAGTGTGCTAGCCAGAGATTTGGTTAAAGGGTTCCTGCTCAGACAGAAAGGAATCACAACACCTTGTCTTCTGTAGATTTCCTTTACCTCTCCAAGTGTGTTAACCAGGGATTGGGTTAAGGGTTTCTGCTCAGAAAGGAAAGAACCAAACATCCTGTTCTCTGTAAACTTTCATTAGTGCTAGCCAGAAACTGGGTTAGGGATCCCTGCTCAGAAAGGAAGGGATCAGACTGTTCTGTTCTCTGCAAAACTCAACCTCACAAGTGTGCTAAACAGAAGTAAGGCTCAAGGCTCCTTCTTAGAAAGAAAGGAACTAGGTGGCTTTGTTTTCTGTTAGATAGAGTTAATTATTTTCTGCATTGTTGTTTTCATGAAAGAGTGTTAATGCTGAAGTCTCTGTTGAGAGTAAGGGTCCTGTTCTCTGATTGTAGAATAGTTGTTCTTTCCCATTGCAAGTATTAATTCAATTGTAATCCAGAATTCTTAGATTGATCTTTAAAGGTTTGCAATAGGGAAGTTACTTTCCTGTGATTTAATACAGAACTTCAGTTTATTTGAGCAAGTAAGATTAGTATAAGTTTCTTTACTACAACACTAAGTTGCTTTTGGAATTGAGCATATATTGTGCGTGGTTATCTTTGAAATAAAAGACTTCCCTGGGTTGATAATTTATGTTTCACTTGGTTGTTTAAAATTAATTAAGCAATTATAGTGACCAACATTTTGGCGCCGTTGCCGGGGAAGATAGCTATAGATTTCAAAAGCACTTGTGATTTATTTTCTTTGGATAAAAAGAATGCATGAAAGACCCCAAAAACCCCAAAGACACTAACCCTACAGGTGGCAAGGGAAAAAGGAAAAGGAGGAAAAAAGACTTTCATTGACGACATTGCATCCAAGTCTGAATCTGCTGCTCAACGACCAAATCTCCAAAAACAGAATTCCCAGCCTTCATTTCGAGCAATTTTCGGAACAAGGAAAGAAGTTTGGAGCCCAGAGACAGTCCAGAAGCCAGTAGAAGACATTGAGGATAGAGCAAGTGCAGCAGGAGAACAGACAGAGGAAGACATGGATGGGTTCAATGAGCGATTGCATCATGAAGAACAGGTAGATCCTGAAGGAGAGGTAAAAGATGAAA
>ML780361.1:237644-263536 GCA_009831015.1 Picea engelmannii
TCTGTTTAGCACACTTGTGAGGTTGAGTTTTACAGAGAACAGAGCAGTCTGATCCCTTCCTTTCTGAGCAGGGATCCCTAACCCAGTTTCTGGCTAGCACTAATGAAAGTTTACAGAGAACAGGATGTTTGGTTCTTTCCTTTTTGAGCAGAAACCCTTAACCCAATCCTTGGTTAACACACTTGCAGAGGTAAAGGAAATCTACATAAGACAAGGTGTTGTGATTCCTTTCTGTCTGAGCAGGAACCATTTAACCAAATCTCTGGCTAGCACACTTGCAGGGGTAAAGGAAATCTATAGAATCCGAGGTATTCGGATTCCTTCCTGTCTGAGCAGGAACCCTTTTAACCGAACTTCTGGCTAGCACACTCGCAACAGTAAATGAATTCTACATAGGGTATGATGTTCTGATTCCTTTCTGTCTGAGCAGGAACCCTTAATCAAATCCCTGCTAGCCTCATAAAATCATCACACAAGATCGCTGATAAAAAGAATTACAAATTCCATTCAATAAACTAAGACAGAGTCAGTAGTGTTTCAGCAAAGCGAAATTCATTAAAACAGTGTTTCAGCAAACAATAGTTTAAACAAAGCATGAACAGAAATTATACTAACACACTTCTAACTAATGGGTGAATCTTGTGATGAAGGTGGACCCTCCCTTCTCACAAGATTCCCCTGGATGAGAGGCTAAAGAAGGATACTCAAAGAAGTCTTATATTCATCTGTCAAAATATCACATTACAAGTTGAAAGAATAGAATACGTCCCGCTCCTCTAGAGTTGCTTCAATACATCAAAACTTGGATATCTCAAATGGTGATTTCCTCCGATTTAAAGAGGAAATCCCCTGGATACAATCATTACAATGCATATATGAATCCTATCCTAAGTCGGATCTTCTTTCTAAATCAGCATAGGATGTCCTAGTCTCACGCAACCGAATGCTATTACAGGAACTGAACGAGATATTGCTGTTACGGCTGGTGTAACAACTTCTTCTTCATCGTTGCTGATACTGTTTCAACATCGCAATTCACGGGCTGTTTCAGCCACGTGAATTGTGCTCTGACTGTGTTGACCGCTGACTGTGGCGGCTTCCTTGTGTTTTGGCATCGTCGGTTCTGGCGGTTTCTCTGTGTTTCAGCATCTGCAACTCTGGACTGTGTACTAGCTCCGTGTTTCAGCATCTTGCGACCTCAGACTGTATAGCAGCTCCGTGTTTCAGCATCTGCGGCCTCGGACTGTGTAGTAGCTCCGTGTTTCAGCATCAGTTCTGTGTTTCAGCAACGACGGCCTTGGACAGTTCTGTGTTTCAGCAATAGGGCTTGAATGCAAATCTGCAGCTTTGGACACTTATGCATTTCTAATCAATGGTTAAGTACGAGAGTGATGTAAAATATTATGCAAAACAGATTAAACATATAGTAATGAGAATGGACGTTGTATACCTTTGAGATGATTAGATAAAGTGATAGTATGAGTCTAAATGTAGGTGATCCAGAGTATAATGGTGGTAAAAAGTATAGGAAAAAAGGTACATTGTGTGGTCCTAACAATCACTAGTTTCACTTTCATAACCTTTGACTTAAGACAAGCCATAAACATTAACGATTAATTAAAATCAACTAGACTATATGTTTGTAGGGTTCATCAACTAGTCTAGGCTAGAGCCTTGATTTAAGTTGGAGAGGAAACTCTTCAAGGTTTCTAAACATACATAAGAGTCTGTGCTAGGGAGTGTTAAGAGTTCGGTATCATGAAAGTTATCCGGGACCCCCCTCTAACACAGGGGATAAACACAAGGTCGCATGTAGAAAGGTAGCAGAGATAACCCCTCTAAAGCCAGACCAATCGTATGTTGGACAATTGAGAGGGGGGGGGGGGAATCAGTTGTTATCGTGCTTAAACAATTATGCTCATTTTAAACTCTTTGCAGAGAACTTAATGACAATCACAAAAATGTAGGGAAGTAGGAAATAGAACATTCAACATCATTCACACATATGAGATACACAGAGATAGATATTTCTTGAGGAAACCCATAAAGGGTAAAAACCTCTTCTTCTTGGTATGATAAGTAATCTTTACATTCTGTACATTATCGTACATATGAGCTCCAACTCATTGTGAGGTTACAACCTCTGTTTTGCAAGCTGCAACTTGCTGAGAGCACCAACTCTCTGTTTTCTCTGGCACCTACTAGAAGGAAGCACCAACTCCCTGGTTTCTCTAGCACCCACTAGAAGGAAGAAACAATTCCCTAAGTGTTCCAGCACTGACTGGATGGAAGCACCAACTTCTAGTCACAAAGGCACCAACCTGTAAAACAGAGAACAATAGTTCTCTCTTGCACCACCCTACCACCCTGGTTTCTCTGGATGCAACCAAATGGAAGCTACAAATCCCTATTTTCAAGCACCCACTTGAACCTCTGAGGACAATAGTCCTCCCTAGCACCTCCCTACCACCCTGAAATATGAATCTTTTCTATTAAAACTTATTACAATGATATAATGTTCATTAATGGCTTACCAGTCTCATCATTGTTCTGCTACACTGCCCTGCTCTGTCTACCTCACTCTCTTCCTGCACACATGCCTTGCTCTTTCTGTTCTTCTGTCTTTTATGCTCTGTGTACCATGTCCATTCAATGCACCATTCATCTTCTATTCATTTTAGCTTCTGCACACTGCCTCCTTCTACAGGCCCGAATCACTCTCAATAACAACTCTCATCTCTTCTTTGTTCTGCATCCTCCTTGTCTTTGTGCACCTTGTGCATCCTTTATGTGCAATACATTTGCATGCTCTTCACACCGCCATTGTTCTCCACATCAGGATCTTCACTCCACTGCACATTGCCACAACTTCAATACCTCGAGCATCAACACACTCTCTCTATTCTGCATGTTCTCCCTGTGTCGAGTGCTCTTCCTGATCATCATTGCAACTCTTCAGCTTCTCTAGTGGTTAAACCCATGCGTCCATCATCACTGGGTGTTATGCCGAGATTTCTTAGCCTGTATAGCAGTTGAGACTCTTCATCTTCTCTATCATAGTCAAGCTCATCCTCTTTGTTGCAGTTATAGGATTCAACTCTCTTCCATCTGTCAATCGCCTCTATGAACAGTCTTCATTCCACTGACAGATGCCCTGAGACTCTTCAGCTCCTCTGGAAATCACACTGAGGCCTCTTTGATTTTTCTATGCAAAAACTATCAACGATTTCTGGTAGTTACACTGTGAACCTCTTGAGCCTTATGCCTTTGGCACCTTTCACCTTTCCTTTCACATGTGGCCTCAAGCGGTGAACACAGCCTACACTAAAAGTTGTTTTCGCATTTCGACATTCTGGGATTTCTCATGTCGTGAATTCCTGTTGTGAGGCATCTCAACTCTCCAAGTCACGATCTATGAAATGGAGATTAGCTTCATGCTAGCTCCTCCCTTGAGCCTTCGTTCGTGTGACCATAGTTTATGACCAGAGTCCAATTCTGAACATGCATTTCGTATTTCACGTTTCGGGGATTCGGTGAAGGGTCGTCTCGACTCTCCATGTCTCAAACTCCGAAATGGAGCTTGTCTCTTCGATCTCTTCTCTACATCTCTTATACTATGTGACCACCGGTGGTGACTAAGCGCTTATCCATAAAGCGCTTTCGCAATTTCGCATTTCGACATTTCGACATTCTTGTGGTGAAGTGTTTCGACACTCCAATTCCCGATATCTGAAACCTACACCAAAAGGTGTTTTTCACATTTTGGCATTTCGACATTCCTATGGTGAAGTCTTTCTACACTCCAACTCTTGGTATCTGGAACTCCAAAATGGAGTCAGATCAGCAGTCCAGTATTTCATCGTTTCACATTTCGACATTTCAACATTTCTGTGATGAAGTGTTTCGACACTTGACTCCTCCAACTCCCAGTATCCGAAACTCTAGTTTTTGTGCCTATTTCAGGATTTCGGCATTTTTCATTTCGCAACTTTGGGACTCCTGTGATGAAGAGTCTCGACTCTTAACACCTCCAACTTCTAGTATCCAAAACTCCAGTTAATGTGCCTGTTTCGGGATTTCCGCGTTTCTCATTTTGCAACTTCGGGACTTGTATGATGAAGAGTCTCGACTCTTGACTCCTCCAACTCTTGGTATCCAAAACTCTGGTTGATGTGCCTATTTTAGGATTTTGGCATTTTTCATTTTGCGATTTTCTGCCGTAAGTTGCTTCCTTGACTCCTCCAACTCCCGGTATCCGAAAATCCAAAATGGAGTTTACACTTCTGATATTTCTGGATGCCATTATCCCTGTGTTGTTGATCTTCCTTGCCTGCCTATTTTCCATCAAATGAACAAGAACACTCTTTCACTCTGCGTGCACCTCTGCACTATCTCTTCTGGTCATCATGAGATTTCTCTGCTAAGTCTCCCAAAAATACTTTTGGTGTCCGCCTGGCACATTATACTTGTACTCAAGCCATCATCGTTGTTGTACTTTCCATCAATGACAAGCATACGCTACCTGTAAAACATGCCAACAATCTCCCCCTTTGGCATTGATGGAAAAAAAGGCACCCAGACCTGTTCTTTTATCCCCCTTTGACATGAATGTCAAAGAAAACACGCTCCCCCTGAGTTGTTGCAGTATTTTTCGGAGGTATCAGATATTCAATCAGTACAAACTCCCCCTAACAGGATTGAATCTCTTAGGTGTGAGACGAAATGACACCTAGCTTCTGTTGGAGATATTCAAATGGTTTCTTGGCTAGGGGTTTAGTAAAGATGTCTGCAATTTGTTCTGTGGTTGGAATGTAATGGACCTAAACAATCAAATTGGTGACCTTCTCTCTTAGAAAATGGTATTTTATGGGAATATGCTTGGTCTTGGAGTGGAATACAGGATTCTTGGACACACGGATGGCACTAGTGTTATCACAATGAATTGGGATCAATGCAACGTATTTTACCTCTAAGCCTGCAAGTGTCTGAATCATCCATAATACCTGAGTGCAACAGGTAGTAGCAACAATGTACTCTGCCTCTGTAGTTGATAAAGAAATGGAACTTTTCTTTTTACTCAACCATGCTACTAGAGAATCTCCTAAGAAGAACGCACCTCCACTCATTCTTTTCCTTTCATCGATGCAGTTAGCCCAATCAACATCTGAGTAGAATGATAATTGAAAATTTTGATTCTTAGGATACCATAGGCCATAGTTCATTATTTCTTTCAAATATCTGAATATCCTTTTGACAGCTAGCAAATGACTTTGTTTAGGTGCTGACTGATATCTTCCTACCATTCCAACAACATGCATTATCTCTGGATGAGATGTTGTGATGTACAACAAACTGCCTATCATTGACCTATATGAACTTTGATCAACATAAGGTGAGTCATCATCCTTTCTTAATTTGCATCCAGTAACCATAGGTGTGCCCACAGGTTTAGAATCTTCCATTTGAAACGTTTTCAACATTTCTCTTAGATAATTTTCTTAAGAAATGAACATCCCTTCAGACCTCTGAGTAATTTTTAGACCAAGAAAAAATGACAGTTCACCTATCATAGACATTTCAAACTCAGACTCCATGGTAGAAGAAAACCATTGTACCAATGAATCCTTATTACATCCGAAGATGATGTCATCTACATATACCAACACGATGAGAAAATCATTATCCTCTATTTTGATATATAGATTGTTGTCAATTGTTCCTCTCTTGAACCCTTTGTCTTTGAGATACATATCCATTCTATGATACCAGGCACGAGGGGCTTTAACCCATATAAATATTTCTCCATCTTGCATACTAAGTCAGGGTTATCATACAGTTCGAAACCCTCTAGTTGTTCCATATAGAATTCTTCACTTAAATCTCCATTTAGAAAAGTTGTCTTGACATCCATTTGATATACTTTAAACCTTTTATGACAAGCATAGGCAAGAAATATTCTAATATATTCTAATCTTGCTACGGGCGCAAATGTTTCATCAAAATCTAGTGCTTCTATTTGAGCACAGCCTTTATAGACCAATCTTGCTTTGTTCCTGAAAACTTGTCCCTGCTTATTCAACTTATTCTTAAAAATCCATTTGGAACCAATGATATTTTTACCTTCAGGTCTATGAACCATCTCCCATGTACTGTTTTTCTCAATCTGATCAAGTTCATCATTCATTTCTTTAACCCAATGGTCATCTTTGCTAGCTTCATTAAAATTCTTGGGTTCCAGCATGGATATGAAAGCTATATATGATTGTTTGATGTTTTTTATTATCTTTCTCCTGGTTTGTACACCTTTGACTTTTTCACCAATTTTCTGACCTGCAGGATGATTCTTTTGAGTGATTCTGGATGAGGAATTTAAAGTTGTCTGCCGATTTGAGTATTTTTGAGTATCTGTGTCTTCATCTGATTTAGAGTCTTCATTTTCTGATTCTTGGACTTGTTCATCTTCATCTTTAGTTGTGTCCTCTGTAGAAGACTCATTATTGTACACCTCTCTTGCTGGGATTCCTTCATCAACTTTTATGTCAATACAGTCAACCATTTTATCCATCCTCTTATTATAGCATCTGTATCCTTTACTGTTCATAGCATACCCTAAGAAGATACCTTCATCATCCCTATCATCAAATTTTCCAAGGTTCTCATCATTATTATTTATGTAACATTTACTCCCAAAGACTTTGAAGTGTTTGATTGAAGCAGGTCTCCCATACCACAGTTCATAAGGTGTCTTGTCACTTTGTGGTCTGAGGTGGGCTTTGTTAAGAACAAGGAATGTTGTGTGTATTGCTTCTACCCAGTAGGTTTGACCAATGTTCTTCTCATTCATCATTGACCTGGCCATTTACTACACTATTCTGTTTTTCCTCTCAACTACTCCATTTTGTTGTGGAGTTCTTGGGATTGTGTATTCTCTCTTGATCCCATGCTTATCATAGAATTCCTTGAAATCACTTGACATAAATTCTCCTCCTCCCTCTGATCTTACTTCCTTTAACCTCTTGCCTGTTTGATTCTCAGTTAAAGCCTTAAATATTTTAAACTTCTCAAATGCTTCAGCTTTTTCCTTGAGAAAGACAACCCAAGTAAGGCTGGAGTAATCATCAATAATCAGAATGAAGTAGTTTTCTTTCCA
This sequence comes from Picea engelmannii, assembly GCA_009831015.1. Classification (NCBI taxonomy): domain Eukaryota; kingdom Viridiplantae; phylum Streptophyta; class Pinopsida; order Pinales; family Pinaceae; genus Picea; species Picea engelmannii. The sequence goes on from ML780361.1 coordinate 244,795, forward strand.
TGTGCCTTCCTATCTTGATGGTCCACATAAATCCATATGAACTAGTTGGAGTGGTTTCTGTGTTGATGTAGAGCTCTTGGACTTAAACTGTGTCCTAGTTAGCTTTCCTACTTGGCAGGGTTTACACATAGAATCTTGGGGCTTTGATATTCTTGGAAGATCTTTTACTACCTCCAGATTTTTGAGCTTGAATAAGTGGTTAAAGTTTATATGTCCAAGTCTCCTATTTCATAACTAGATTTCATCATACTTTCTTAAGTGGCATTCTTCTTTTTCTTCTTTTAACACATAGACATTGTTTTTTGTTCTTATCCCTTTTGCAACTAGTTGTCCTGAATTCATAGATTTTATTCTACAGTCTTTAGAGGTAAAAATGACTTCACATCCTCAGTCAAAGGCTTGACTGACACTAAGAAGATTATGTTTCAGACCTTCTACAATCAACACATCTTGAGCTTTCCATTTTCCATTACTTAAACTTACCATTCCTTTACCTTTTATTTTTCCTGGTGCATCATTTCCAAAAGTTACATTCCCTGATTTGCTTTCACTTAGAGTTAGAAACTTACTTTTGTCTCCAGTCATATGTTTGGAACATCCACTGTCAATATACCAGGGATTCTTTTGTCTTTGGGCTGATAACACTAGTCCACACTTGTCATCTGCTTTCTTCTTCCAAACCTTGACATTTTTAGCAATGGGGATCAAATCTGGCTTGTAATTCCTTAAGCGACAATCTGCAGCTTTATGTCCATAGTTATGACAAATGTAACATTTTGGTTCACTAGATAGAAGATCATAGCGATTGTTATGCTCATAACTATTGTTATTTTTAACCTACATCCTTTTCCTAGCCAACGCATGATTTATAGTCTGAGGTTGTTTGTTGCTTGGTTGTCTCGATCTTTGTTTTGGAAGATGGTTATTCATTTAATATCTTGATTGTTCATATCTAAATCTTAAAGAACAGTTTACAACTTTATGACCAAAGTTATAACAAAAGAAACAATATCCATAGAAAAAATGTTGGTACCTGGAAAATGGTTGTCTTCTTTGAGAAGGTCGATTTCTTCTATGTTGATGATTTCTTTGAACAGAGAGTACATTATTTCTCTGATCCATAGTTTCAGTTCTGGTACCTCTTTCATTAATCCTCTTGGGCAGATGATTATCTTCTTTTGTTTCTGCAGGTTTTTTGTTGTCATAGATGGTAGATTTGACAAACTTGATGGGTTCTTTGTTGCCTAGTTGATCACTAGTTGATCCCTCTGCATAACCCAGACCTGTTTTCAACTTTGGGTTTCTTTGTTGATTCAGAATGGTGGCCAATTCTTCCAATTCTTTGATACTTGATAGATTCTGATGATACAAGGCTTGAAACTTCTCCAACTCTTTCCTGGTTTTCACTACTTCTTTTTCCAGAGCTTCACATCTTGCCTTCTTTTCTGATAACTATTATTTCAGAATGTCTTCGATTTTCTTTGCCTCTTCTGATTCCAATTTTAGTAGGGCAAAGTCTTTACCAGGTTGTGTACTGTCTTTCTCGAACTGTATCAGCAATTGTTTTTGCTTTCTGTTCTTCATTCTGAGTCTGTCTATTTCTTCCAAAGCATTGATTAATTCACCTTCCATATCCACCACAACTTATTCATCATCCATTTCACCTCTTGTGTGTTCATCATCAAAATCTCCCATAGCCATAAGCATAAAATTATTTAGTTTATCTTCAATAGAGGAGTCATTGTCTTCATCATCTGAAGGATCATCATCATTGTTTACACAAAGACTTTTCTTCTTAGAATTATTCTCTTTAAATAAATTTATGTGTTTGTGCTTCTCCTCATCATCACATGTGCATCCTTTCTTTTGTGAGGACATTTATTTTCAAAAAGACCTATATTACCACAATTGAAACATTTGAAAGGTAGTTTACCTTTGTATTTTCCTGATCCCTTCTTCAGTCTCTTCACAAATTTTGCTTCAATTTCATCAGGCTCAGAATCCTCATTCTTGTCTGCCTTAAATGATGCTTCTCTGGAGGTGGGTTTATATTTAACTATTCTCATTTCATATGCATTCAATGTTCCTAGAAGTTGATAAAACTCCAAGTTTTTTAGATCATTAAGTTCTTCTATAGCAGAGACCTTCGGGTTGAAACTATCTGGTAGAGATCTCAAAATTTTCTGAACTAAAGAAGGCTCCTCAATTTTTTCACCAAGTGATTTCATTGCATTTACTAGTTCTTCAATTCTCAGAAAGTATTTTCCAACAGTTTCATCTTCTTTCATCTTCAGTTGTTCAAACTATACTATGTAGGTTTGAAGCTTGGCATCCTTTACCTTCTCATTACCTTCATAACTGCTAATGAGTTTGTCCCACATTTCTTTGGTAGTTCCTAGATGCATAACTTTTATGAATTTTGCTTATGTAAGCCCACTCAAGATAACATTCATAGCCTTAGCGTTGAAGCTAAATTCTACCTTGTCATCCTTATTAGCTAGTACAACTGGCTTTACATAACCAGTATCTACCACATCCCAGACATCTACACATAAATCCATTATGTAGGTTCTCATTCTAACTTTCTAGATGGCAAAGTTTATTCCATTGAACAGAGGGGCCTTATTGGTTGAATTTCCTTCATGGCTTGACATGTTTAAGCTCTAGGATCTACCCTTAGATAAAAGGGGTTGGTTCTGATACCAATTGTTGGACAACTGATAGAGGGGGGGTGAATCAGTTGTTATCATGCTTAAACAATTATGCTCATTTTAAACTCTTTGCAGAGCACTTAATGGCAATCACATTGATGCAGGGAAGTAAGCAATAGAACATTCAGCATCATTCACACATATGAGATACACAGAGATAGATATTTCCTAAGGAACCCCATAATGGGTAAAAACCTCTTCTTCTTGGTATGATAAGTAATCTTTACATTCTGTACATTATCATACATATGAGCTCCAACTCATTGTGAGGCTACAACCTCTTTTTTGCAAGATGCAAATTGCTGAGAGCACCAACTCTCTGTTTTCTCTAGCACGTACTAGAAGGAAGCACCAACTCCGTGGTTTCTCTACCACCCACTAGAACGAAGCATCAACTCCCTGGTTTATCTAGCACCCACTAGAAGGAAGCAACAACTTCCTAAGTGTTCCAGCACCAACTGGATGGAAGCACCAACTTCTAGTCACACAGGCACCAACCTGTAAAACAGAGAACAACAAATCTCCCTTGCATCACCCTACCACCCTGGTTTCTTTGGCTGAAACCAGATGGAAGCTACAATTCCCTGTGTTCAAGAACCCACTTGAACCTCTGAGGACAACATTCCTCCCTAGCACCTCCCTACCACCCTGAAATACGAATCTTTTCTACTGAAACTTATTAGAGTGATATAATGTTCATCAATGGCTTACCAGTCTCATCACTGTTCTTCTACATTGCCCTACTCTGTCTGCCTTACTCTCTTCGTGCACACATGCCTTGCGCTTTCTGTTCTTATGCATTTTATTCTCTGTGCACCATGTCCATTCAATGCACCATTCCTCTTCTGTGCATTTCATCTACTGCACACTCCCTCCTTCTACATGCCTGAATCACTCTTAACAACAACTCTCAACTCTTTTTTGTTCTACATCCTCCTCGTCTCTATGCACCTTGTGCATCCTTTATGCGCAACACATCTGCATGCTCTTCACACTACCATTGTTCTCCACATCGAGATCTTCACTCCACTACACATTTCCACAGCTTCACTACCTCAAGCATCAACACACTCTCTCTGTTCTGCATGTTCTCCCTGTGTCGAGTGCTCTGCCTGATCATCATTGCAACTCTACAACTTCTCTAGCAGTTAAACCCATGCATCCATCATCACTGGGTGTTATACCAAGATTGCTTAGCCTGTCTAGTAGTCGATACTCTTCATCTTCTCTATCATAGTCAAGCTCATCCTCTCTGTTGCAGTTACAGTATTCAACTCTCCTCCATCTATCAATCACCTCTATGAACAGTCTTCATTCCACTGGCAGATGTCTTGAGACTCTTCAGCTCCTCTGGCAATCACACTGAGGCCTCTTTGATCTTTTTGTGTAGTAACTATCAGTGGTTTCTGGTAGTTACATTGTGAACCTCTTGAGACTTATGCCTTTGGCACCTTTCACCTTTCCTTTCACATGTGGCCTCAGGCGGTGACCACAACCTACACCAAAAGGTGTTTTCGCATTTCGACATTTCAGGATTTCACATGTCGCGAATTCCTGTTGTGAGGCATCTCGACTCTCCAAGTCGCGATCCCCGAAATGGAGATTAGCTTCGTGCTAGCTCCTCCCTTGAGCCTTCATCCATGTGACTATAGGTTATGACCAAGGTCCAATTCTGAACATGCATTTTGCATTTCGCGTTTCAGGGATTCTGTGAAGGGTTGTCTCGACTCTCCATGTCCCAATCTTTGAAATGGAGCTTGTATCTTCAAGATCTTCTCTACAACTCTTCGACGATGTGACCACTAGTGGTGACCAAGTGATTATCCATAATGTGCTTTCACAATTTCGCATTTTGGCATTTCAACATTCCTGTGGTGAAGTGTTTCGAAACTCCAACTCCTGGTATCCAAAACCTACACCAAAAGGTGTTTTTCACATTTCGACATTTCGGCATTTCGGCATTCTTGTGGTGAAGTGTTTCAAAACTCCAACTATTGGTATCCGAAACTCCGAAATGGAGTCAGATTAGCGGTCCAGTATTTCTTCATTTTGCATTTCGGCATTTCGACATTTCTGTGATGAAGTGTTTTGACACTTGACTTCTCCAACTCTCGGTATCCGAAACTCCAGTTGATGTGCCTGTTTTGGGATTTTGGCATTTCACATTTCACAACTTCGGGACTCCTGTGATGAAGAGTCTCGACTCTTGACTCCTCCAACTCCCGGTATCCGAAACTCCAGTTGATGTGCCTATTTCGGGATTTTGGTGTTTCACATTTCGCAACTTCAGGACTCCTGTGATGAAGAGTCTTGACTCTTGATTCCTCCAAATCCTGGTATCCAAAACTCCGATTGATGTGCTTGTTTCGGTATTTTGACATTTCGCATTTCACAATTTTCTGTCATGAGTTGCTTCCTTGACTCCTCCAACTCTTGGTATCTGAAACTCCAAAATGGAGTTTACGCTTCTGATCTTTCCATGCCATTATCCATGTGCTACTGATCTTCCTTGCCTACCTATTTTCCATCAAATGAACAAGCACACTCTTGCACTCTGCATGCACCTCTGCTTTTCATGAGCTTTCTCTGTTGCGTCTCCCCAAAATACTTCTGGTGCCTGCTTGGCACATTAAACCTGTAATCAAGCCATCATCACTGTTGTACTTTCCATCAATGACAAGCATACGTTGCCTATAAAACATGCCAACAACGTAGTGGGGAACACATATAGAGGGTTTGTTTTGGGATTCCATCGATTTCATTTTCCATGGAGTTTCGTAGGTCTCAAATCCATTCGAGGTCCTCAGTTGTTTTCTAGGCCACTTTATTTCGATACCCTTGATAGGTTTCGGGCTTGATACCCTTCTCATTGTGGTCTACCCGACTATGGACAATACCTGCTCAGTGACTGTTCACATGCTGGCAACCTAGTTGCCATTATTTTAGGGACTTACACAAGTGACTATGGGGGTAGACCATGGTACCTAGGATAGACATCGGGCCACACTTTGAAGAGTATACCCGGAGGGTACTTCTGTGTTTGAGTTTCTCTTGCACTGGTAAGTTTCTCTAGTGTTGGTTGTTGTAACTGTTCTTCCAAATAGTTTAGTCATTTCTTGTTTTATCTCGTAGGGACTTTTTCTAGTGTGTGTTGTTTTTGAAGGAATAGAAATCCCTAGTGTGTCTTTGATATTCTCACACAGGGGAGGATCATGAGCTCTGCCAGTCACGAAGGATTCTTTGCCTGACACCGGTCACACTGGACCCACCCCCACCACCACTATGGCGAAAGCTATACCAACAAGGGTCTTTTGAAGCAACCGGGTCACAGGAAAATGTGTCCAACCAACATCCAGAGGAAGCAACCATTTCATACCTTGGAGTGGAAGCTCTTGGTCCATCTAAAACTCGAACCATTGATCCTTTAGTGCCCATCATCATACAGATTTATCCTTACGAGCGCCAGATAGTGTCACACATAGCAATGGAAACAAATGTTTCCACTTCTTATGGGAATTCTTCTATTCCCACTACGACTGTCACCATAGGGGGTGTTCCACCTCCTAACCCACCGTCGTCAGTCCGAGACACCATGGTCTTGACTACCTCTACCTCGAGCAGTGGTTTGATCCCATCTTTGGAGGCAACCACTGCTTCTTCCACACAGAGTGCAACAAGCCCTCCGTTCTCATATGGGATGCATAGCTCAGGTATAATCTTTGTACTCTCCTACTCCACTTTACAGACTTTAGGTCTAGGGGCAGGGAGTTCTAACGCTCCTTAGAAAGGACCCATGGGGGGCACTTCTTCTCCCTTACAGAGGAGGTCATATCCCTCCATCCCCTTCACTCGATGGTGCCCACCAGCAATCCACCAGGACGAACACACACCATAGTTCATTTGGAGAAGGGATTCAAGGACAACCTTCTCATAATATGCCGGTAGGTTCGACACCATTTTATTTGTTCAGTGCGTTTGTTAACAACGCTTTCTCGTCAACTTCTTTCTCGACTGGGGGAAACCCCAGTTATGAACAACCTAATCCTATGCAGGGTACTATTCCTTCATAGGGGGCAAACCCAGGAACTTCTTCCACATCAGGACCTTGGAATTCTTGGCAGGGATCAGTTCCTTAGTCCAGAATGTCAATCTCAGGCAATTCTTTTCACAACCAATGGAACCCTGGGCAAGGTGTAGTACCTATGCCCATGGGATTGGCATGGGGCAACCCTTCAAAAACCCCTCCGAATGTAATGCACACCCAACCATCTATGTCCTATTTCGGTAATTAACTGATGATGTCTCCTCAAACGCAAAAAACGTACGCTAGTCATGGTCATGGTTTTTACCAGAACCTGGGCCAGCAACCCAACGTTTCCTAGAAACCTGGTGCCAGTCAAAATCCAAGCCCATTTTTCCATGGTTATCACCAACAACCCAAACTACCTTTCCTGGAAAACTTGCATTTGCCAGACTTAACAAGGTTGTTGAACGACCCTATCTGTCACGATCCGCATTAGCCCCCTATGCCGACGAAGTTGCTTTTGGACATTCCAAAGTTCGAAGCCAAGCCTAATGAAGATCCAAGAGATCACGTGACTACTTTTCACGTTTGGTGCTGATCTAATTTGTTGAAAGATGACTCTGTACAGTTGCAATTGTTTCTACATACTCTCATTGGGAGTGTTGTGAAATGGTACATTGAGCTCGACCGCTCAAGACACTCTTCCTTCGGCGAATTGGAAATGTCTTTCCTACACCATTTCCAATTACCTATGAGATACGACACTAGCATAGAATTGTTGGCCAATTTTGAACAGAAAAAATTGGACCATATCTCTGATCACATTCGAGAATGGAGACGCCGAAAGAGTTTGATTAAGGTTCCAGTCTCACCAGCATTCCTTCTTGAGTGGTTCCTTAAGTCTTTGGTCCCACATTTATCCAAAGACGTCGCAACGTCGAGAGTGTTTTCCGAAGAATATGCAATCATGAGAGCTCAACAACTTGAGCTAATCTTTTCTCAGTCTGGTCTACTGTAAGAAATCTTTCTATATGTGCCACAATCAATACTTGATAAAACCATATAAAGAGATGGACCACATGCTGATGATATTGTTGGTTCAACACAAACAAAGCCTGTTGAACAACTGACAAAACAATTGCAGCAATTGTCTATCTAGCATACAACGGCTAGCCAGACTACTGTTTTGGTTGCTCCCCCTACTCAAACGTCGTATTACATAGTGTGCAATCAACAAATCCAAAGGCCACCCAGTAGCATGATGGAAATAAGAAACAATGTAAGAAGGGTAAGGGGGATAAGAATCCCACTAATAATGTTGACGGGGGCAACACTAAAAAATGAAGTCGAGGTATCCATGTAATCTGTGCGCAGAAGACCACACGACTCACCAATTCCCTTGGCTTGTAGAGGCCCAAAAGTTAATGTCACAGCAACAACCTGTTTTGTTAACAAACCCATTTCAACATGGACAAAATCTAACTCAAGCCTCTAGAAGCATGGAAGGGGGCAGCCAAGTACTCCCTCCATCTTCAAACAATCATGCATCCGTGAATGTATATATGATGAAAGGTGATGCCTACATATCGACTTGAGCACATGATTACAGCAAGCCAAGCACCTCTGAAAAAGGTAAAGAAGGTGAAACCGCATCTCTTCCTCTCCAGATCGAGAAGATATTGAGAGAAACCATGACACAGATCCCAAAAGGTGTGTTTAAGAAAGCTTCTCACAATCTAAACACAAGGGCCACCCAGAATTACTCTATGGTGGAGGATTTGTCTCAAACCCCTTGTGTGATGTCTACTTTGGAAGTCCTCCAAAGATTGACTTCCTAGAGAAAGGCTCTGTTAGCCACTTTAGGATCCACCGAGACTTGTAATTCGGGTACGATCAAGCTTGATACAACCGACTTGAAACCTAGTCTCCCTTACCACATAGAATTCTAGATAGTCGTGGCTTACACCACGAAAAATTTTACTCGGAACATTTTTCACACGATGGTTGATGAGGATGCCTCAACATGTGTAATGTCTTTGGCATGTTGGAAGGCCATTGTCCAGCCCATTCTTCCTCCATCACCTACTCTTCTTACCACTTTCGACGGTCATTCGTTTCGACCAAATGGAATTATTCCCTCTTTTCCCATGCAGTTAGGAGGGAAAACCATGTGTGTCGAGGTTGAAGTGGCTGATGCATCTCTCGACTTCAATCTCTTGCTAGGGAGGAGTTGGACCTATGATATGCAAGAAGTAGTCGCTACAATTTTCCTAGTCTTGTTGTTTCCACAGGAGGGTCAGATCGTGACCATTGATCAGTTGTCCTTCTCCCATCCTGACCCTTCATTGGGGGCATTCACGGTCCCAATGATTGATAACCCTCAACCCAGCGTTGTCAACATAGGGGTTGGTTTGTGCCCACCTTTGATGGGTACTTTCAATTACCCACCTCCTCAAGGTGATGTTAAGTTCATATATAACCACCATAAGGTTGATATTTTTCAAGTTTCGTCATTTTGCATGACTTACTTTAATGATCCATGGATTCTTCCTTCCCCATCGGCCACAATGGAAGGGAGCGGGCACCATGGTATGTCCATGCCCTTGTATATGGTAAAAGTGGCATACTCTTTAGTTCAGCAATCTTCCACCAACCCTGATACAAATCCCACACAAGAGTTAGATCCAATTCTAGAGCCTATTTGGGCTCAAGCTCCCTTGTTGATACAGATTCTTTAGACTTAATCTTTCCCTCAGACAAAGAAATCATTGAAGCAATGACTAGTCCGAACAAACCCTGGGACGATCTCCATTCCTCCCAGAGTTAAGAAAAATTGAAGAAGGGGAATTCACCTCGACTATGACTGGAGATAGGTATTTTCCTATCAATCCTTTGGCTACACATGTTGTTTATGTCGAGGGTAATATGGAAACCATCGTCGAAACTATACCTATAAACATCTCCAGAGCCCCTGGCATCATGGAGAATGTTTTCATCGGAGCTGATTGTTCCCCCAAAGAGACTCAAATCTACACAGATTTATTTAAGGAATTTCGTGATGTTTTTTCTTGGTCTTACGAGGAAATGTCGGGCATTGATCCAAAAATTGTTCAACTTGAAATCACAACTTATCCTGACGCTAAGTCGGTTCAGAAAAAGATTCGTCCGGTTAATCCTAAGAAAGTAGTAGCTATTAAGGTTGAAGTAGAGAAACTGCTCAAGGTAGGTTTTATCTACCCCATCCATTTGACCCGATGGGTTTCAAACCCCATGTCGGTTAACAAAAAATAGGGTAAGATTCGCATATGCACAAACTTCCATGATTTGAACAAAGCCTGTCCAAAAGATAATTTCCCCACACCATTTATTGACCAGATAGTCGTTGAATGCATAGGTTGTGAATCCTTTTATTTCATGGATGGTTTTTCGAGATATAATCAGATACAAATCAAACCCGAAGACCAACACAAAACAACATTCATTTGTCCATGGGGTACATTCGCGTATCATAAGATGCCTTTTGGTCTGAAAAATGCTAGAGCTACCTTTCAATGGGCCATGTCTTTTTCTTTCCATGATCTCAAACATATCGTCGAAGCCTACTTAGATGATTTATCATCACAATCTCATAAGAGAACTGATCATCCCACACACCTTCGACTTATCTTTGAGCGATGTCACTACTTTTGGATTCGCTTGAATCCCAACAAATGCAGTTTTTGTGTGACATTAGGCCGTTTTCTAGGTTTCATAGTTTCAAAAATAGGGATCATGGTTGATCCTCTCAAGGTTAAGGAAATAGTTCAGCTGCCTACCCCACACACAATCCTTCAACTTCAAATTCTACAGGGAAAAGAGAACTTTTTGTGGCGTTTCATCACAAACTATGCCGAGATCACAAAGGGATTTATGTGCTTACTAAAGAAATATGTTTCTTTTCATTCAGACGATGCCTCTCAATGCTCCTTCGAAGCATTGAAACATGCCCTCACAACTGCCCCTCTGCTTCGACCACCCAATTATAACAAAGATTTCTTATTATACTTGGTTGCAGCAGAGTCAACCATCGGCATGGTATTAGTTCAGGAGGATGATTTTCTCTCAAAATATGTGATTTATTACCTGAGCCAAGGCCTGGTGGGATCGGAACTAAATTATTCTCATATCAAAAAACTTGCATTGGCAGCAGTCCATGATGTCCAACGCTTCTATCATTATGTTTTGTTTCGCAATATCACCCTCATTGCCATTGTGAATCTGTTTCAATACGTGTTGACACAACGGGTAATCGTCGGAAAGATCAACAAATGGATAGTTGTCCTCTAGGAATTTGACTTAGATTTCATTTCGGTGAAGTCCAAAAGGTCACTGGTCTTTTTCGGAACTCATCTCAAAACTTCTGGTCGATTCAGGTGATGTTATGCCCGAAGAGTCACCTATTGAAGGAGACATGTTTTTGATAGCATCTTCAGACCCCTGGTATGGATATATAGTTGTCTATCTCTAGACTTTGAAGTGCCCCGCCTTTGCATCTCATGATGAGCGTCGACGTATACGCCATTAGGCCAAGAACTATCTCATACTAGAAGATACTCTGTATCGTTGAGGTGTAGATTGCATCCTTCGTTGGTGCCTCACTCATGAAGAAGTGGAAATTATGCTTAACGATTTCCATACTGGAGCATGTGACGGTCATTTGTCTGGGTTGGAAACAAGCCAAAAGATTTTACGAGATGGTTACTTGTGACCAACACTAATCAAAGATTGTATCGCATCAGTCAAGAAGTGCCACCCGTTTCAAATCTTCTCACAGAAGGTGAGGGCACATCCTGCTCCCATGTTTCCTGTCATCACTATTTCCCCCTTCACCAAGTGGGGGATTGATTACACTACCTGCAGCCCTCCTTCAATAAGGGGGCACTGTTATATCATCATAGTAGTAGACTACTTCACCAAGTGGGTCAAAGCTATGCCAACATTCAAAGATGATGACGAGATTGTCGCTCTCTTTTTGTATAACCAAATTATAGCACGTTTCAGTGTCCCGAGAGAGATTGTCATTGACCATGGCAATCACTTTCAAAAAACAATGATGACCTAGTTAACATAAAATCTTGGGTTGAGGCAAGAACATTCGTCACCCTACTATCCTCAAGAGAATGGTTAGGTGGAAGCTTTCAATAAATCTCTTAAGACAATCCTACAACGAACGATCAATTCGGCTAAGTCAAATTGACATTTGATGTTATACTCGACATTATGGGCCTACTGAATGTCTATTAATACTGTAACTAGTTTCCCACCTTTTCAACTCGTTTATGGGTTGAAAGCAGTCTTGCCCATAGAATGTCATATCCCATATTTAAAGTTGGCAGTACAGTCATTGCCAGACACTTTATCGCTTCAAGAGAGTTTATTATATCTCGAGCAACATCATGATGCGGCCTTAGATAACGAAGCTCACAAACAAAAATTCAAGTGTCAGTATGATCGGTCCGTTCATCCTCAGATTTTGTCATAAGGCGACCTTGTCCTGGTCTATGACCAAGATAAGGACCCCTTGGGGGTAGGCAAGTTCAAAACCATGTGGTTTGGACCTTTCATCGTAAAAGAGGTTCTAAAAAAGGGGGCTTATCATCTGGTAGATTTTGAGGGAAATGCTTTGGCAGAACCTAGAAATGGGCTCTACCTAAAGAAGTATTACTCATAGGTAGGTCACCTTGGGTAACTTTTTGTAACATATGTAAAGTCTTTGTACTATTAGTTTTTGGTTTCTTTTGGTTTTATGGACATGTCAATTTTGATGTTATCTTTTGTCACTATGGCAGATGTCAAGTGAATGAGAGGTGTTCATTGGATTCACAAACGGTGCTAGACGACACACTCAGAGGCTTGCCTCTGCATCTTGGGTGATTTTTACACCTCAGGGCCAATTGCTATCTTCAGGAGGTATATGTTTAGGCGACACCACAAAAAATTTCACTGAATACAACACAGTTATTGAGTTTCTTCGTGATGCTTTGTCACTTGGTATCTCTCACCTCCGGGTCTATTTAGATGCTCAACTAGTTGTGTCTCAGTTAAATAGAGTCTACTGCGTTCATGATCCTACTTTACACTGATGGTTCCTTAGGGTACGTCTCTTAGAATGAAGATTTGATTATATTACATATTTTCATGTTTCTAGGAGATTAAATCAAGTCACAGATACTCTAGCTAATCAAATTTTAGATTGGCATCTCGCACACATATAAGGAAGACACACACATGCACATGTAAATACATTTAAAAGAAAAAAACAAAAAAGCAAATGTAATCCATAAGACATAAAAAAGACATTAAAATCTATATATAATATCAAAAAGTATCATAGTACATGCATGGGTGCAAGCACCTCAAAAATACGGCTAGTAATGAGTCATAGGGATTATGCCATAATAAATATACAAATAGTGCCCTCAGCACGTGAAAAGTCCAGCATAACTAAGGACGGGGAATGTTGGCCCTGTTGTAACGGTCAACGACGTTTGCCAAACACCGAAAAAGTTGGACCCACATCCGTGGTGCCCCCACTACATGAGGCTGCATAGTTGGCAAAAGATCCTTGATCTCTACCATGGGGACTGTGTGAGTAAGTGAGGTGAATATTTACTCTACTCATCTCAAAAATCTCTCAGCCTCACTGGCTGGACATACTCCTGCTGCTGCTGGCCCGCTGACTGCGGCTGGGGCTGCCTCTAGTCGAGGATGTCATCTGTTCCTCGCATAGTCCACTGGTCGCACTGGCCCCATATCTGCACATAATAGACACAGATCTGTTAGATACTCTAGTGTATAAAAAAAATTATATATATAAAAAAACAAACAACATAAAAATTACATATATTTAACAAACAAAAAAAACCGAAGCAAACTTACCCATCTCTCCTCGCTTCTCTCCAGGAGGTACCGGTATCTCAGGATCTCTAAAGAATTCAATCCCGGCATAGGGATAGTCCTCTATGACCGGAATCTGTCGTTCCCACCAAGCAAAGAACTTGTCATTGAAGGCCTCAATGGTCCTCCCTCCCCCCTGTCGCGGCAACAACGTCGCCCATATGGATAATGCAGGGAGAGAGGCCTCATGCCCTCGTATAGTCTCTCTAGGACTGAAACTGGGCACTCTCTTAAAGAAGAAAGCACAAAAAATCGTCCCAAATCCAAAGTTCCTCTGATTCCGCATTCGACACTCTGTTAATTGCCTCTTCATACAATCCACTAAAGTGGTGCTCTAGTCAAATATTTGTGCATTTAAGCACTGAAATGCACAATTCATGTTCGCACGGGAGGCCTAATGCAAAGACGCGGACCCAGTAATCCGCCCAATGAGCAACACTATCACTTTTAGTGATAAGTTAGAGATCTTTCTTATCGGCACTTGCGAGCTCGTTATTTCAGTATCGACTTCACAGTGGAGTCCAATCAACTCTGATATGTTATGAGGCTCGGGAGGAAAGGTATGAAAATTGACTGGTTCCCCTCTCCTCGGGAGGCCAATTAGGAAATATATATCCTCTATCGTTGGAGTGAGCGAATTCCCCTCTAACATAAAGGCCTCTGCATCAGGATGCCAATAATCCACCAAGGCGTTCAATAGCCTAGGTTGTGCTCACATGAAAGGACAATGAAAAAAGTTTAACAAACCACAATGCAACAATGTAGAAAGAGCATCAGGGTCTTCATCGACCAACACATCAATATCCTCATGCTCTATTTCCCTCCAATGAACATACATCCTGAAAATAAACAAAGTTTAGGAGGGTTAACTCTTGTTTTTAATATTTTTTTACACTAAATGGAGGGTCCACGCAGGTTGTAGTTCTCACAGTAGCATGTACACTTGGGTTGTCATAAGGTAGCCCATGTGTACATGCAGGTTGTCATAAGATAGTCCGCCTGGATGTAGGTATGACCTTTTAAAGGTCGACGCCCCCCAAAAAAATGAACTTAAATGCATAAAGAAAGAATTAGAATGCAAGAGGGGCTAGTGAGTACTTACTTGGTCCAAGTGGATGGTCATTTCATCCACTAAATCTCCCGAAATCAAATCTTTTCACAAAGGGGTAGTTTTGGTTTTTAGTCAATTTCTCAATTAGCAATGGTGATAATGAGTTCCCAACTTCTATTTATAGACTTTTAGGCCTCTTTTTGTCAATTTTTGGACCCTTTTGTCATTTTTTCTAAACTAAAAATATTTTAGTATGGTTTAGGAGTTTTATTTGGATTGTCACGAGAAGTGTTCTTTGGGTATTTGGAAAATTTTTGGAGTTTTGGGTCATTTTGAAGGTCCTTTGGTAAAAAGACATTTTTTCCAACTTGTTGCATTTAAGATAGGATTCCACCTCCGCTTTCTGCATCTTGTTGTCTTTTCTGCTTTGCCATAGGATCGATCCCACCAAGTTGCAACATGGAACCATCATTGCTACTTTAGGAGTGTCGTAATTTAGTGGTAGAGCCTACCTTAACATGGATGCCCTAGGTAGATCCTCATTGCATTTTGGTGTCGATGTTGTCACTAAACGACTATAGGCCTGGGAGTCCTTACTAGCTTTTCCTGATTATGAGTTTGATCCTCATTTGCATAATTTCATATCACTCTTGACCTCACCCTCGGGACTCTCAAAACTTAACGGGTTTTATTTTAAGCTCTTTTTAGACCCTCTAAATGTGAAAAGATTGTCGAGCGATCTTGTTGACCTTCACGCTTGCTAAACTGAAATTTGAAGTCACGTATGTCCGGCGGTAGTTTACCCCTTTTTCGGTCCAGATGGTCAACTGTACGAACAAAGGTATACTCTAGGAACTTCGGTTCCCTAGAAGAGTACTCTTAGGTATGATTTTAACCCTTTTTCGGGCTCGAGGGACTAAATTTACGAAAAAGGAACCTCAACGGAGTCCATAGTTAAGCTTTTTTCAAACTCCTTAAAAATGAAAAAATTATCGAGTGACCTTGTCTTTATCACACTCGTTAAAATGGTTTTGAATAGATGTCTGGTCGATTCTAGTTTACCCCTTTTTCGATCCGACTAGACTATCTTTGAAAAGGTACCCCAACGAATTATCCTTTTACAATTTCTTAGACTCTCTAAATATCAAAAACCGTCGAGCTTACCTTCTCTGGGCTTGTTAAATTTACATAGAAGTACGTTACCATTGTGTGTTTTGTTAACCGTGTTTACATACCTATGTATTTGGCCTAATGCCAACTCAATGTTGCTCTCAACTGAACCATCTAAAGCATGGCTTATATGCAAGCCCTATAGCACTTTGCCTCTGCGTCTTGACACCTTTGGCCCCTAGAGGATTTTTCCCACGTGTCATTTTCCTACATATGTCCCTTTTCCCTGAGCATACCTGTGTTCCATGCGCTTGGAACTAATATGTTTGCGACACTCGGTCCTCGTTTGTAATGAAACATTCTTTTATTCTTTTTCAAAAATTATTGAAAAGGATAAAAAAATCAAATATACCCCAAAAAGAGGAAGGGAAAAGTATTTTCTTTTTATTGGCAGCACAATGAGTCGCCCTTGGATAAAGCACATCCTTCTGTTTTTTATTCAAGATATGGGATTTAAAATGACCTTAGGAAGTTGTTCTCACTACATAGATCCATGTCCTCCTCCGTTTGGTTATTCTTCCAAACATATGGATAGTTTTCGTTGCCTCCTGCATCATGAACTTATGTCAATGCCATGCTGCCTGAGTCTCATCATTTGTCGTGCTATTGTCCAAGGGAAGTTTTTACCAAGCCTGAGTCAACCCATCTGTAGTTTGTCTCTTTCCCTCATGCCCAGCCATCCTAAAAGTCCAATCAAGTATTTGCTTGAAATCAATGAAGCCTCCAGTCTGATCATCAAGATACTCTAGTCCATGACCAATGAGTTATCGAAGACCTCTGGGTAGTGAATTTGTACACTCATATTACACTCCTACCCGAGTTTTTGAAGATTTTGAGGTTGATGCTCGAGCTTTGAAGACATCATCTCCATCCATTAGGCCTTATCAGCTTCTAGAAGATCGATACTATACATGTATATATTTTTTATTTTGAGATGTAGATCCACTGTGTATTGCTCACAGCTACACTTTATATAGTTATATGAAATGGATCTACAATGTATTTGATTGGTAGCCATGATTTTATTTCATTCCGAGCATGGGTATTCCTGCCTCGGTGAGACAATTGTTATTTTGTATATGGGACCTCCTGAATTCTGGTCTCTGGGGTCACTGGTTTAGTACGTTGATAAATATTGATAATGCATTTCGGCCATCAGATGCTCTTTTGACCTCACACGTTAGGGGGAATCTGTTATAACCCTAATTTTCACCAGACATACTTACCTGACATCAGGCCATCTCATATGCCTTCTTTTCCAAGCCAGTACTGAACAAATCTTCTTAAAAACACCCTTTTTAAAGGCCCACGTGCCCTGCTCCACTATAGCCCACGTGTACATGCTAGCTGGCCCATTACAGCCCGCATGTACCTACAAAAGTACGAAAAATGGAAAGTTGTTGAAGGAACACATAGTTTTGGGTAAGTTAACTAAACCTTTGAACCATGCATGGCCAGTCACTCAACTAAATACCTAGCTCCTTCTAGCCTATAAAAGAAGGGTTAGGGGTTCCATTTGAAAGGAGGAAAATCATAGTAAAGAAACTCTACCCGAATTCGTATTCCCCTTTGCCCAAGGTTCTGCAACCATTTTGTGATTTCAACGAAGAAGAGAAGCAAGTGTGTTAGCAGTTGGTGCACAGTAAAAGAGGATCCCAGGACCAGATTCATGGAGCAGTGGTCATCTTCATCATTGTAAGTTTCTTTAGTGAATTTAATAATAAAGAAGTACTTTTCCCGTCCCACCATATGAGGTTTTCATTGTTTATTGCGTACATGTTGATTAAATCTCTAACCCATTAATCCTTATATCAAATGCATGTGGAGTTCTTTGTTTTTCTTTTGTGAATGCAGGTCAGCCTTGAGAGGAGATTTGCAGTCAAAGAGTGACCAAGTGTGAAAAGGGATCGATACCAAACACCGAAAATAAGGTATGTTCACTTGATCTTCTTTACTGTGTATTTGCTTAAGAATAATGGGGATTAGGTCTAGGATGATGGTAAAAGGTAGGAATCTTTAGGTCTTTTCTACATGCATGATAAAACCCAAAGTGTTAGTCCATAGGGGGGTTTCCCACTCACAACACCTGTGTGTATTACGGTACTAAACAACTACCTGCAGGATTCTGGTACCAACATTCCGGTACTGAATTTTCTCCTCGATTTCCGGAAAGATAATGATGAATATCCAAATTTAGGGACATGGGTTTTTTCCAGACATGTGGTTTCATGCTGAATCGTGGGCCAAAATATCCATATCTCACACATGTGGACCTCCAGCTTGTTGGCAATTTCAGATAACAGAAAGCAAATTAGCGTATACTTGTCATTGATGGCAAGAACAGTTGTGATTGCAGTGATGACAATAGCAATGAATAGCAGCGCAGCAATTATCGGGAGGAGAAGAGTCAGTGACCGTAGGATCTTATTCAAATTTCCCGAAAGAACAATAGCTGTCAAATCTGTAGAAGTTGCAAGGGAGATAAGCCATCGGAGGTTCGGGGATCGGGACTTAATAACGCAAAAATCACTTGACATTGAAAACCCCGAAATCGCGATATGCGATTTCGCGATTTAATCGTAGCCGTTAAAAACAAGCAGGGATATAGACCATTTATTCGTGTGGATGCGTGGCAGCCTGGAAGCTCCATAGGAGAATCGGTGATCGAGAGTTTGAAATATCCAAATCACTTAACACTGAAAACCATGAAATCGCGATATGCGATTTCGCGATTTGATCGCAACCGTTAATCAAGCAGGGATCTAGACCGTTCATTTGTATGGACACGTGGCAGCCAGGAGGCCTCATCGGCAATTCGGGGATCGGGATTTCATAATGCAAAGTTCACTC
>ML780361.1:272702-299207 GCA_009831015.1 Picea engelmannii
CGAAGAAGAAGAGGTTTTCTCCCTTTATGGGTTTCCTTGTGAAAATCTGTCTCTGTGTGTATTTTATGTGTGACTGATGATATTTACTCTTACTGTCCATATGCTGTATGATTGGTTGATGACACATGAAGAAATCTTAATAAGTATTTAAAAATCATAAAATTGTTTAATCTTATAAACAACTGATTCACCCCCC
This sequence comes from Picea engelmannii, assembly GCA_009831015.1. Taxonomy (NCBI): domain Eukaryota; kingdom Viridiplantae; phylum Streptophyta; class Pinopsida; order Pinales; family Pinaceae; genus Picea; species Picea engelmannii. The sequence continues at coordinate 272,899 of ML780361.1, forward strand.
CCTCTCAGTTGTTCTAGTATTTTCAACACAGCTCAGGGGGAACGATTCAGTCTAAAATCATTAAATATTTCTAAACTTTCATATTGCGCCTTGATTTTCATACAGATGGAAGAATAAATTATGAAACCATACAATGGGTTTTTAGAAACGATAGCCGGCTACAAAAGCCAAAAATAGTTTCTCACGATTCATAACAGATAGATAGATATTGAAGGATCCTTAACTCGAATTTGTAATATTTGGTGAAAAACCCAGATTTTGTGCAGAAACAGTTTGAACGAATTCTGAGTTGGGGGATTTGTTCTAATCTATCCCCATTGAATTTCTTTGTATAAATATGAAGGAAGGAGTACTAAGAGAGGAGTAATTACTATGATGTAATATTCGTTCTTGGGAGAGATTGAATATATTGTTATGCTGTGAAAATGAGTTTTGAATTATTGTATACCTGTCAATTGAAGGAATATGAAGTCGGGCCTTTGAAATTCCTAGATATGATTAAAGTGTGTGTTATGTAATCTTCTAGAGCTACCTGGTTGGTACGACAAGGGCCCACCACCCCAACCAAGGTAAGTCTCCTTGTATTTGTTTATGTGTGTGAGGGTAGATGTTCATGATTGTTAGATAGGCAATTATCATTTTCTAAGTTTAGAAGATTTAATATTTGTGTTGTATGAAGTAAGTGTAGGAACAACCAGGATCCATCTCTCACCTACATGCACCAAGAATGGAGTGTCTTGTGTAATGCTACCTGTGTAGGGATAAATGTTCTTCCAGAATTGATTAAGTTATGAGTGATTGCCTTTTTACTATCTGCAGAAAGTTGATTACAGATTACTGTTGAAATTAGTTGCTACATGGGATAAATTTATAGCCCATATCTATCTTTCATGAGCCTATAATGAGTAGATCCATCCCCTGAACAAGAATTCTGAATTAAGCATTTGTTGATTAGTTTTTCTTTCTGAATTTTGAATTATATGTGTGGAGTGTTATTTGAAAGGTATGAAACAGAGTATTTTGTTATTGAATGTTTCTTGTTTACACTATACTCATCAGACATAGGAACCTATCTGTTATCAGCACATATAGTGCATCAATTCTACTGATTACGAATCCCGGTTGATAATTTATGTTTGGTGATATATTATGCAAATAATTGCACCAACAATGATTGTATATTGTACTGAGATATCTTGGATTGTAGTTTTGTATGAGATTGTTTCATGATTCATGATATATACATAATATATGATAGTGAGGTTTTTAGCTTTATGTTTTCCCGATAAAACATCTATGTTATGTGTGATTGATCTTTCTTCTTGATATTGCAATTGGCGATCGAGTTTTAAATTCTGCAAGAATATTTGTAGAAGCGATTATGTATTTAGCAGTGGCATATAGTTGTTAGAACAGGAGAATCTAGGCAATACATAATTTGTATTAAAATTTCTACATGGTATCAGAGCGCAGAATATTGCATAAGTTGAGTTTGTGATTGGATAGAATTTGAATTTGCAGAAAGACTTTCTTGATGCTACAATTGATTCAAGATCGAAATGGATTTCAATGGTTTGAGGTTAGATAATGAACTCGAGGGAAGCATGAACTATATTTCTTGGAAGGATATGATGGAGGGAGTACTTGAAGACAATGGCTTGAAGGAATTCATTGACAAGGATGTTCCTAAGCTAGATGTTGCAGACGCTGCAAATCTTAATGCATGGAAAAAGAAAGTGGAAAAGGCGAGAAGGATCCTGTTGGAGGGAGTACGAGACCACATTTTCACAAGCCTCCATGGGAAATCCACACCATATGAAATGTGGAATACTTTGAAGGATCTATTCCAAAACAATAGTGACCATAGGAAATTGGTGCTCAAAGATAAACTCGGGAAGAGAAGGGTGACTCCATTCCAAAATATCTCACGGAGTTTGTCCAATGTCGAGATGAGATGGGGAGTGTAAGAATAACTGTCATTGATGATTATTTGGTGATATTGGATCTCCTAAGACTTCCAAAAAATTGGCACAGTTATCAAGACTCTGTCAATGGAAGGGAAAAATTGCCAGATTGGGAACAACTATGGTCAGATTTGGTGCAGGAGGAGTTCAGGTGGAACACAAGAGATGGATCTTCATCAAAGCATGATGATGAAGAGGATTGTGATTTGGCTACCAAGGGAAGGAAAGGGAAGGGAAGAATGATCCAGGTGGATATCGGTGGCCACCCACCTTCTCCAACTAGCTCAAAACAATTTTTTGGCAATTTTGGTAATTTACTATTTTTAGCAGTTTTTCGGGTCCTAAACTTTCAGAGTCGTTTTGAGGCCCTAAACAATGTTTTTTGAGAAATCGGGGAGCAACATGGATCATAAATTGATGTTTCTCACCCAAAAGTTGTATTCCTTGGATAGATATTTCTAACTATCTATCGAGTGCCCCAAACAGTGATCGTATGCAAACGTTATGCCCCTGGGAAGTTGACGTATCAACTACCCCCATTGGGGCCCACAAACCTTTTGTCTTTTCATCTTCCGGGGTTACGGTTTTGGATTTTACTTATGTTAAAAATTCCCTTAGAGCCTCATTGTAATAATCATCTTCTCATGAATGCGATTAGATTTCACATCTCTTCTCAGAGATAATCTGCCACCATTCTAGCGAGTCTTTCACTCTGTACTTTTACAGTCTCTATACATTTATTTCAATAATAGAAATCATGTATTACTGTATCTCTGTGTTTATGGTTGCATCTTTGATACATTTATGTTATATTATTGGATATCCATGATATCTCTATGCATTTCTTTATTATATCTCCACTCTCATTTCGTGCCGAAAATAATCCGGATCAGTGGTATCAGATAAAGCTGCTCTTGATCATTTTTCAGTGCATGTCCTCGATGAGGTCTGAGTATAGAAATTTGGGTATTGAGCTTGTCTCTCTTGAGGAAAATCTCTCTCGCACACATAAGAAACCCTTAATGGTGGAAGAAAATAAAAACGATGGAGTAGACAATCCTATCAGTCTGTTGCTTGAGCAAGCTCTCACGCGACAGAGGGACTAACTGATGGAGAATTTTTCCCACATCCTTCAATGCCTGTCGATAGCAACATGCACATATTCATAAACAGGCCACTTTGGAGGCACCTCACCTTTCAAGGTACAAGTTAATTTTTATATTCCAGTATTTGAAGGACAAATAGATGCATAAGCCCTAGACAAATGGTTAAATCTGCTAGAAGGTTGTTTCTCTGTTCACAATTTTTCCGATAGAGAAAAGATCACCTTCGCACTCCTTAAGGCTCTCCTCCATGTCAAACATTGGTGGAAAACTTACTGGGAACAGAGTTCCACAGAGGTGTCTGGATATATGGGGCTGAGCCCACTTGGGATTTTTTCATGGATGTGGTAAACGAACAATATTACCCTGTTGGAAACTATGAGGACCAATACATGAGATGGACCACACTACGGCAAGAGAGGGGCCAAGAAGTTTTGGAGTTCTCCAATACGTTCCATATCTTGCGCACCAAGATGGGCATCAAAGACTCCGAACAATATTTAGTTTTGAAATACCGTGGGGCTCTACATAGATACATCAAAACTGAAATGGATTTTCTGGACATCTCATCACTCAGTGCTGCCTATCGATATGATGTTAAAATAGAGCAGAAATTTAAGAACCAGAACAAATGGGAGTTTGGATCTGCAAATCCGCAACAACCAAGGTATGACAAAGAAGACCCTAACAAACAGTCTCTCGAAAATCAATCCAAGCCACAAGAAAATAAGGGTCACGGGAAGACAAAGAAGGACACCGAAAAATGGTGCGATTTCCACAAAATCCCCTGGCACAACACCAATGAATGTCGCTCAAAACAATCATTGGTGGTCGAGATCAAAGACAAGGAGCCGAACCCTGATTCTGAATCTGATTATGAAAATACTGGTAAAAGACAGATCATTGACGCAGACCCCACTGCTATTGTCACAACCGTAGCAATTCAACCAGAAGAACCAACAGATCCATAAGAGGGGGAGAGACTTTTTCATTCACAGATGTGGGTGAAGGGCACCCTACTGCATTGTATTGCTAATAGCGGAAGCTAGAAGAACCTCATATTAGTAGAGGTCATCAAACAGTTGGGATTGTCAACAACACCACACCCACTGCCATACAACATCAGGTAGCTTCGCCAAGGACGAGATCTTCATGTCAGCCAACAATGTCGATTGTCATATGGCATCCAACCCTTCAGGGATGAGGTATTATGTGATGTTTCCGCACTGGATGTCTGTGATGTTCTCTTGGGCCATCCATATATGTGGAAGTGCCATGCTATTTATGAGTCTCAACCCCACAGTGTCATTTTTTCTCTAGGGGGTCATCTCTATAGAATACTAGAGGTATTTCTGACTATTGTTCCACCTAAACAGTGCCGCAAGGTAGTATCTCACACTGCAAAATTCATGTTCTTTAAAATCTGCTCAAAAGGGGAACAAAAGGAGACTATAACCGCTACAGCTTCGCCCCAAGCACCTTCTATCCAACAGAAGCATGTCAACAAGGTTGCAACAAAGCGCAAATATTACTTTTGAACACAATTATCTCATGTATCCAGACTGGTTAAAAACTTCCAACCCTTCCAGCCATAGGTTCGTGACAACCTTCAACAAACCAAGCAACTCGACGTCTCCAGCAAGGCAAGCAACTCACCAAGATTCAGATTCAACAATCGCTTTCCCCTCTCCCCTGGGAACTCAACGCAATGGATACCATTTCTTCCTAAGGAGGGACGATTGATCCAGGTGGATATCGGTGGCCACCCACCTTCTCCAACTGGCTCAAAATAGTTTTTTGGCAATTTTGGTAATTTACTATCTTTAGTAGTTTTTCGGGTCCTGAACTTCTAGAGTCGTTTTGAGGCCCTAAATGATGTTTTTTGAGAAAACTGGGAGCAACATCAATCATAGATCATGCTGCTCACCCAAAATTTGCATTCCTCAGATAGATCTTTCCAACGAGCTATCGAGTGCCCAAAATAGAGATCATCTGCAAACGTTACGCCCCTAGGAAGTTGACGTATCAACTACCCCCATTGGGGCCCACAAACCTTTTGGATTTTCATCTTCCGGGGTTAGGGTTTTGGATTTTACTTATGTTTAAAAGGCCCTTAGAGCCTCATTGTAATAATCATCTTCTCACGGATGCGAGTCGCTGTCACATCTCTTCTCAGAGATAATCTGCCACCATTCTAGCGAGTATTTCACTCTGTACTTTTACAGTCTCTGTACATTTATTTCATTAATAGAAATCATGTATTATTGTATCTCTATGTTTATGGTTGCATATTTGATACATTTATGTTATATTATTGGATATCCACGATATGTCTGTGTATTTATTTATTATATATCCGCTCTCATTTTGTGCTGAAAATAATCTAGATCAAAGAAATTCCATTCAAAATCCAAGTCTAAAGGCAAGAAGTTGGATTTGTCCAAAGTGAAGTGTTTTCAATGTCACGAACATGGGCATGTTGCTACTAACGATCGTAGAAGAAGAAGGAAAAGAAGGTTGTTGGAGCTGCAGCTGGTGAGGCCCTTGCCTCATAATGTGAACATGACTTCTCCTTGATCGCATGCATGGTGTCAAGTGCATTGGGATCGATGTGGTATTTGGATAGTGGCGCTTCCTTCCACATGACAGGAGATAAGGAGCTTTTCAGTGGCTTGGAGAAGAGAGATCTCAAAATGCATATAGAGATGGTCGACGATGGACGATACAGTGCGATTGGCATTGGTACCATTAACTTTTAGAGGGAGTTAGGTAAACTATTTCAATTGAAATATGTTATGCATGTTACAAGTCTGAAGAAAAACTTGGTCTTAGTCACAATGTTGGAGGACAGAGGCTATGATGTTTTTTTCAACGATGGAAAATCCTTCCCGCGACACAAAACAATGGGTCAAGTTAAGAAGATAGGGATTCGAGTTATGAATCTCTACAAGTTGGAGGTAGATGGTTGAACTGCCATGATGGGAAAGGAAGAAAAAGTTGTGAGTTGGGATAAGGGAGAATTATGACACAGGCGATTGGGCCATATTCATCATAGAGCCTTGAAAATCATGCAACAAATATCTACTGGACTTCCAATGGGAACACTTGCTCAGTTAGATCAGTACAAGGGTTTCACCATGGGGAATTATGTAAAGTCCACCTTTCATGAAAAGGAGAACCATGCTTTGGTGATCTTGGAGAGAGTTCACACAGACGTGTGTGGACCATTCTTGATTTCTTCAACAATAAAACATAAGTATTATGTTATTTTTGTTGATGACTTTTCTCGTAAATGTTGGATCTTCTACATGTATAATAAGGATCAAACATTCTCAAAGTTATGTGAGTTTAAAGCATTGGTGGAGAAAGAGTCGGCGAAGCAAGTGAAGGCTATGAGGAGTGATCATGGTGGAGAATACATCTCTAATGAATTCAAAGACTTCTGTAGAAAAGAAGGAATTCGAAGAGAACTCATAGCACCTCATAACCCATAGCAAAATGGGGTCGTGGAGAGGTAGAACAGAACAATCGTGGGTGTAGCATGAGCGATATTGCATGATCAGGGCATACCAATGCATTTGTGGGTAGAAGCATGCAACACTATGGTTTATGTGAAAAATCGTTGTCCTCATAGAGTACTTGGCATGAGTACACCTGAATAATCTTTCACTAGTAATAAACCTGATGTTTCTCATTTCAAGATTTTTGGCTCATCTGTTTATGTGTGTGTGACCAAGAACACCAGGAAGAAGCTGGAGTCGATTATTGAAGTTGGGATATATGTGGGGTACATAGAAACACCCCATAATTATCGTGTGTATTTTCCTAATAGTAAGATTGTTGTTATGCGACGAAATATAAAATTCGATGAGGTTAAAGCCATGCGATTATCTCTTGAGAGGGAGATAGACTTCCATGCAGAGGAGGAACTTCTTGTTCTGAAAGATGAGTCTCAATATGTGGATCAGCCACATAAGGAGGTTCATGGAGTGGAGGAAGCCACTCATGTAGAGCCATCCATCGGAAATAGAAGAAAGAGCACCACAGAAGCTGATAGATTGAGACTAGATGCTGCACAGAATGTAGGATCCCCTACTTCACAATGCATATAGAAACAATCTCCTGATCGATTTACTGGATACATGGCTCTCATGAGAAAATGTATTGTGACTTAACCATCTTCCTTTTAGGAAGCAGTGCAGTATCCCACTTGGGTTGATGCAATGGTGGAGGAGTATGACTCCACTGTCAAAAATAGAGCATGGGAAATTGTCCCAAGACCAATTGACAAATCAGTGGTAGGCTCGATATGGATCAACAAGGGTAAGACTTTAATCATTGTTATTTATGTTGATGATTTAATATTGACTGGTGGTGAGAATTTGATACACTCATGCAAGGAGGGCCTTGCAAAGGAGTTCGATATGAAGGATATGGGCCTCCTTCATTATTTCCTTAGATTGGAAATATGGTAGCGAGATGGTGAAATTTTTGTGTCTCAAGTCTAGTATGCAAGGGAGATACTGGGTAAGTTTCACATGGAGGGATGAAAACACATTGATACTCCTCTTTCAAAAAATTGGAGGAAAGAGGATGCTACTTTTAGAGAGGTAGTGGATGCTATTGTCTATTGATAGTTAGTGGGTTCTCTAATGTATCTAGTGAACACGAGATCAAACATTTTCTATGCGGTTAACCAGCTGAGTCAAGCGATGGTTAAGCCTACCAAGCTCTTTTGGAAGGTGGGCAAGCATGTCCTAAGATACTTGAGAAACACATTTGAGTATGGCTTATGGTACAAACAGATTGATGAGATGAAGTTGCATGGATTCACGGATGTAGATTTGGCGGGCAACCCAAGGGATAGAAAGAGAACATCAGGGGGGATATTTAGTATCAGACCTACAACTATTTCTTGGTACAACAGGAAGCAAAGATCCATGGAACTCAATTCAGTAGAAGTGGAATACATGGCAGGAAGTCAAGTTGCATGTGAGGCTATCTAGATGAGAAAGATCTTGGTTGGTTTGTTTGGTTCTCATTTAGATCCAACAGTGATTCATTGTGATAATTAGAGTTGCATTAAACTCTCGATTAATCTTGTGTTTCATGATAGATCTAAGAATATAGATATTCAGTATCATCATATCAGAGATTGTGTGCAGTGTAAGATCATGTTGCTTCAGTACATTCCTACGAAAGATCAAGATGCAGACATTTTGATGATGGTGCTCACCAGAAGAAAATTTGAATACCATAGAGACAGGATCAAGGTGAAGGATAATCCATTTCTTGTTGAGAGGAAGTGTTGAGATTCAACAAGAAGATCCTAGTGAAAATTATGCACCTACACTAGGATGGAGCCTCAGGCTATTTTTAGGTGGAAGTCTATTTTTAGATGATGAGAAATTCTATTTATAGATGATGTCTATTTATAGATGGTGAGTGAATTATATTTATAGATGTATGTCGACTATTATTATCCCTTAATAATAGTTGGAAAATAAATATTAATCTATTCTCAATGAACACTTGGAAACAGTTAACTGAAGTGGAAAATCAGTTAGCTATAGGAAATTCGAGTTCAAAGGTTGGTTGGTGGGACATGCAAGTCGAATTAGTTGTAATTGAGTGATTTGAAGTTGTAACAAAGTTGGATGTGTAGTTATGTGAGTTGTGAAGTATTTTAACTCAGATAAGTGCTCGTTAAGCTCAATTTTACTAGTTGTAACTGAACTTACACTAGTGAGAGATCAGTGAGTTATTTATTAATTAATTCACGATCAGTGATCTCACATGAAAATGAAGATTTACCACTGCTAACTGCATGCATGTCAGATCCAGTGTAGACCCAGTTGAGATAATAAATTAAAGGGATAGTTTGACTATCAATTGTGACATTAGTGAGTGCACTCATGAAACCACACACACATTGGATGTACCCATGAGGAATGAACAACCTAGGTAGGAGGAATTCATTCATTGAAGGGATTTTCCACTAGCAGGGATTGTGCAGACGAGGCAGGTTGTCTGGAAGCAGTAAATTGGCACATGAATTTGTCAATTTTTGTATGACAGTGTGAGACAATTGTATATAGTACTGGGAGCTCTTGGATTAGATTTTTGTATGAGATTGTTTCATGATCCATGATATATACATAATATATGATAGTGGGGTTTTTAGCTATATGATTTCCCGGCAAAACATTTATGTTATGCGTGATTGATCTTTGTTCTTGATATTGCAATTGGAGATTGTGTTTTAAATTCTGTAAGAATATTTGTAGAAGCAATTTTGTATTTAACAGTGGCATATAATTGTTAGATCAGGATAATCCAGGCAATACATAATTTGTATTAAAATTTCTACACATATGTCACATCAACAACATTCAAACCCTAACAGTCCACTCCCTGACTCGATCCAAAGTCCAAGGGGTTTCATCGATGCCTCTTCATCCTCAATGTCCAGAGTCTTGCACACTCAAGAGAACCCAGTCAATAGCACCTGTCTATGTAAATACCAAAAAATAACATATCATCAAATCCACAACATCTCATAATTATAATCAAAACAACCAATAGTATAATGACCCGATCACTTGCATGCAAGTGTCATCAAAGAATAAGTTTGCTCAGTTTTCACAAGAGAAGTATGTTACATACACCCCCTCTTGTTTTAAACTTTGTCTCGAAGTTTCACAGTATGTAATTGTTGAAATAAAGTGTATCACAATATCATATGTCTAGCTATCAAACAAAAATGGAAACTGCTGACACATAACATATGCGTCCTCCCAGGTCACCAATTGTGGACTATAGGTGTCCCACTAGACCTTGACCTGATATATTGTTCAACATCGTAGCTGTCAAATGAGATGGTATAGGATGAATATTGGATCTGCCATGAGCGCACCCTCGTTAGATACCTGCAAGGACCTCATGTCAATAACATGTGTAGGATCACTAATATAATGTCTCAAAATAGATACATGAAAAACATCGTACATATGCCTTAAAGAATCAAGTATGGCTAGTCGATAGGTCATGGGCCCCTTATTTTCCACAATCTCAAAATTTCCCATGAACCTAGAAGAGAGTTTAGCACCCTTTCCAAACATGATAAAATTCTTATGCAGTTTCACCCTCAAGAAGACTTGATCCCCAACTTCGTAACTACGGTCGACATGATGTGCACATAACTCTTTTTCTGATCTTGTGCTTCTTTGATCCTTTGTATTATTTTTTTCGTTTTATATTCCATTTCTTGGATCACTTCTGGTCCCACAAGGACCCTATCCTCAACCCTATCCCAACTCAGGGGCGCCTGACACGGTCGCCCGTAAAGAAACTTGAAAGGCGCCATCTTAATGGTGCTTTGATAACTGTTGTTATATGCAAATTCTACCAGTGGCAAGAATTCTTCCCAAATCTTTTGTTTCTCCATCACGTACATACACAACATTTCCTCGAATTTTGGTCTTTTCGCTCAGTTTGCCCATTTGTTTCCGGGTGATACATAGTACTAAAGTTAAGTTCGGTTCCCAAGACCTCTTGGAAAGTAGTCCAAAATCGTTCTATAAACATTGATCCTCTATTGGATATAATCCTCTTACGCATGCCATGCAGCCTCACAATCTCACTGATGAAAACTCTAGCTATGCCATGTGTTTGGTACATCGCACGCATAAGAATAAAATAAGCACTCTTCATCAGAGTGTCGATTACCACAAAATCGAGTCACGTCTCCATGTCATCAGTGGCAGTCAAACAATGAAATCCATCAAAATGCCCTCCCATTTTGATTCCGAAATAGCTTGTGGTTGTAGTAATCCTATCGGATGTCCATGTTCATCCTTCACCTGCTGACATTCTAGACATATTTCCATGTAGTTGACTTTGCCTCCGTTCATTCCTTTCCAGAATAATAATGGTTTAAGGTCTTCCCTCATCTTTGTGACTCCAGGATTAGCGATGTACACTGCTCTATGAGCCTCATCTAGGATCAAACTCCCTAACATGTCATTGGGTGGTATGCAAATTCGACTCTTAAATATCAATAATCCATCATTCTCCACAGTAGATCCTTCAAATTTTGGTACCATCATTGTGTTTTGTACAATAAAATCCTTGACCTCTTGTACCATTCATCATCACGCTGTAAAGTTAAAATATTTTCACGTAGATTCGTATCAAGAGGGATCACCAAAAATATGTGTGTTCTCTGACTCAACGCATCAACCACTCTTTTCACTTTTCCTTTATGTAAGTAATCTCAAAATCATACTTGCTAAGTAGTTCCGACCAACATTGTTGTCGTGCATTCAAGTCATTTTGCGTAAAGATGTGTTGTAGACCACAATGGTCTATTTTTAGTTCAAAATTTCATCCAATAAGGTAGTGTCTCCAAAATCTCAAGGCATAAACAATGGCTAACAACTCCAAATCGTGTGTTGCATAGTTCTCTTCATGCCTTCTAAACTTTCTCGATATGCAAGTGATCACTCGACCATCTTGCATCAAGACTCTGCCTAAGCCTTCCTTGGATGCACCAGTGCATACCAAGAAGTCTATTTCCATGTCAGGAACCTTTAGTATTGGTTTTGTCTTCAACAACTCTTTGAGCTTCCAAAATACCTTAGTGCATTTCTCGGTCCAAACTAAATTATTGCTCTTCTTATACAATTCTGTGATTAGATTTTCTATATTTGAAAAACCCTCGACAAACCATCGATAGTATCCCACTAAACCCATGAAGCTACGTGCTTCAGGGACTTTCATCGACGTAGACCATTCCATAATAGCCTCAACCTTTGCTGGATCCACAGTGATACCTTCACCGGAGATGACATGCCCTAAGTAGTGAATCTTATATTGATAAAACGAGCAGAAGCATCTTCCATCATAGAATAGAGCTCCCCTTCTATTGAAATACTGCCATGTGGACCTTCATGTTGGAGGTATATTCGCGAAGTGCAAAGCACATTTCCATATTCTCCAACAATGCCTCAGCGACTGTGTCATCCGAGGGACTCGTGGAATTGAGAACTTATCCCCCTTGAGCTCTCGATGAATGCTAATGGTACGTTCTAGGGCACGTTGTGGGCCCTTAGGGGTATAAATGTCCTAACCTCATCTTAGTACAGATGGTGATTCAAGGCCTCTGACATTCCCTAGAAGGATCTTGTTAGACCATCATCATCCCTTACAACAATTGAATCCAACCCAAGAACTTGTTCCTCTTCTTGGGTTGGACTCCAAGGGCACGGTCACTTCTAGAGGTGTCACACCTCCTTCCATGACACCCCGTTGCGAACCTTTGTGGCATCCTCTAATCAAGATCCCCGCATTGACACATTAAATTTTTAAGTAGCACTAGGTTATTACTCAAGGGTTTACTATAGTGGAAATCATGGTGCTCCACAGTCACATGGTTGAACCAACACTGATACCATATGTAATAACCCTCGTCATTACGACTACATGCGACGCAAAGAAACTACAATTTTTTATTTTTTTGGTCCCTTCATAACTATAGAAACACCTTACACACATGGTAAAACTACTCACGGTAAATTTTGTGATGGAAAAGATTGAATCCCTTCTTGGGATAGTAATTTGGATAAATTTGTAGTTCCCTCCTGATAAAATTCACCCAATTTCATTGCAAAGTTTGTCTGGTTATAAAATCCTTAAATCCAAGCAATAATTTCAGTTGGTGGTTGTCATGAGATATTCTTTGTCACTATTTCATCCATTTCCAAAATGATTCTCCTTCGTGAAGATGAATCTCCCTTGAGTGATGATGATTTAGCCACAAATATTAGTCATTTTCGACTCCAATTGAAGCAGGACCTCCTCTGTCACTACTTACCCACCAATATGCCAATTCCAAAATTAATTTTACTTCTTCAAGCTTCTATTTTTCCTAAATTGTCAAGAGAGGTGATATCCATGGTATCACTAATTCTATATGATGATAATGATAGTACCATTGAAAAAACTATAATGGGTATGATGGAAGGTATTTTTCCTTCTTCCACTATGCTCATTAAATATCATTATGTTGAATATCTTGTTGAGACTATTGATAAACACTTATGTAAATTCCACACCTATAGACTATTTAGGTATCAATTCTATCTAGTTTACTTTATCTTGTACTACGAAACCTCTTATTTTGAGCACCTAAACCTAATAAGGTTAAACGATTAGGAAAATCCTCTGCTAGTCACTAAGTGGACCCCAATAGTGAGAAACTATGCAAAATAATGGGTTGAAGGAAATTGTTGATAAATTTCTCTATTAGGATCATATTTCCTTCCATGGAGATCACCCTCCTTGGGTTTATATTGAGTTTGGGAGAATTATTCAATCAATCCCTTAAACAAGAATAGGAAACTGATACATTTTTTAAGATCGTACTATTCTTAAAATTTACGATTCAAAGATCCAACCTTATTTTCTTATAAATTATCTCCCTCCTTGTATTTTTTTGTAGAATACATTAGGTAGAGACAGTATTATAACCAATTACATTTTTCATCCAAACATGAACAACATCTCTCACTTTACTTGTGTGCATGCGTTTAACAAATATTATTTTCAGAACAAGATTGAAACTAAACATTTGGCTCAAGATAAACTAAATTATTCGATCATAAATTTATAACATGACATTTAACTAATCCAGTAAGCATCGTATCGAGAGGATTAAAATATACAACAAATCGCTTAAATAAAATAGAATATACAACAAATCATTTAAATAAAAATAGAATATACAACAATTATTTAAATAAAATAGAATATACAACAAATCATTTAATGGACAACTCTTTAATAAATAAATCACTAGGTTGACCAAGGAATGGATATGTCCATAGACACTCCCATCTGGATCATATTTCCACACCTCCCTTATGAATTCTGGAACATAAAATGTTTTAAGCTCAATGGGTAGGAAGGGTTTAGATTTCAGTTATTGTGAGAGGTTAGAGCTTATTTCCAAGCAACGTTTGCATTCTTTTGAGAGAGAAAAAAAATCACAATAATTGTAGAGGCTAAGGAAGGAATAAAAACCCATGAGAGAATTCCTTGCTGTGTAGAGAAATGATCCTACAATTATTATCCATGCACAGGAAAGAAGGGCATTTGAATCTAAATCTTTAACACCAAAGTGAAAGACTGACAATTCGGTTCTTGGACGACTTCACAGGCACAGACTAATAACTTAAAGGATGAAGGAATCCAAAGATAAAAACATAGTTTGCATCCATACCTTCCCTGGGGAGAACAATAATGAAGAAAAAATAAATCAAGGAATAAATAAAATGCAGGCAAGAGATACACAATCATAGACAAGGTTTCTTACAGGATTAGTCAAGAAACAAGGGAATTACATTGATAACCAAATTCTCAAGGAAATCTCATGGCAATGAATCGTCATCTGAATACAGTAAAATAAACAAGTGCAAATTAAATTTTAATACAAGTAACAACTTTAATAGGTGTATTCTTACTGATGACGATGAGGCTAACATGTCCTCCCCTACAGCTCCATACAGGTCCTACTTGTCGATCGATGATACCTCACCGGTACCTACCAACCAATGCTAGGTTTACGCCTCTTCCTTTTAAGCCCCCATAGCCGCAAAGTGTCCAGGCACACAATACCAGAGAATTCTATCACCCAGATCGCCTCACAAGGTCAAACTACCACTTGTTACCCGAGCTGGGTATCCCAACTCCCACAAGGGAAAGTTCAGTCAAGATAAAATTTCAGCTGCGTAACATTACGCAAGCTAGATGTGATCCACACTCTTCCTTCGCCATCTTTTTTATAGAGTTTTATTAGTCATTAATTTCCCAAAACCCTCATTAGATTCCTTTTTCATTTAATTAATTTCAAAAAACCTCCCCCGTACACATGTCGCTTGATCCCCTAGTTGCACGAGAAAATCAATTTTATTAATTAATTAAATATTCCTATTTCCCTCATCCACCTAAAAGCATTCCTAAAAATGCTCCTCGGTGTCCCAAAATTCCCTTACAATTCTTAAATGACTTATGCTTTACTTAATTCCTAGTTGAGTTCATAAATAGAAATTTACAAAGGCAAGATTCCTTACTAAGTTAGAAATTCAACGTTTTCTTTAAGTTTCCCCTTTTCTTTAAGTTTCCATGTTTCTTTAAGTTTCCCTTTTCTTTTAAGTTTCCCCCTTTTCCCTTTTTAACTAAAAAAATCAATTTAGCAAGTGTAGATAAAAACAACCATTAACCCTTTTAATAAATTTAATCAGCCATTATAATTTTTTTACTTTAATAATTAAGTTTGAATTTCTTACCCCCCTTATTGTTACATGTTTATTTAATTTTTCTTTATCCACATGTTCTACTTAGACCTAGGTTTTAATTTCACTAGGTTGGGCGACAATGTTTAAGGGAAAAAATCTTATTAAACTTTACTTATCACGCCATTCATTTTAAGGCCGATCAATTCCTAAGGAGGCATAAATTTCTAGGAACTAGGTTTATTAAGTTATCATAGTTAAAATCACGATGTGCCCTTCAAGACGCACTACGTGCTCCAAGGGTGCCACTTGCATCCTTCCATTTTCTTTGTGCGACGTGCCCTTCAAGACACTACATTCTCCAAGGGTGCCACTTGCCTCTTTCCATGTTCTTTGCATGACATTCCCTTCAAGATTCACTACATGCTCCAAGGGTGTCACTCGCCTCTTGACTAAATTTAGTAGACGTCAAACCACTAGAGTCAATACTCTGCCAGGTGATCTTGTAGGAGACTAAGGGCCTCTAAGGAATAAGGCCCTTGCCTTATTGTGCACCCCTTAGAATCATCATGAGTGACTGTGACAGTCATCCCTCACGACATCGTGGGTCTTCTCGAACTAGGTAATCGTTAACCTACAGTTCGAGCCACGACAAGAGTGTTAGTAGGTTGTGGCAGGGATGTTGCCACACCTCTCCCTCAATGTCTCTAGTTGTCATGCATGACCCCTCTACTCCAAATGTGAGTCTGGTCGGCAAGCTATCATCATCATGCATCCATCAACGAATAATGTCATCAATAATAATCAATCATCATAGCATCTAATCATATGTACATATGTCACATCAAAAACATTCAAATCCTAACAGTCCACTCCCTGACGTGATCCAGAGTCCAAGGGGTTTCATCGATGCCTCTGCATCCTCAATGTCCAGAGTCCTAAACACTCAAGGGAACCCAGTAAATAACACCTTTCTATGTAAATACCACAAAATAACCTATCATCAAATCCACAAGATCTCATAATCATATAAAAAACAACCAATAGTATAATGACCTAGATCACTTCCACAAAGAATAAGTATGCTCAGTGCGCACAAGAGCAGGATGTTACATAAAGACAATGGGACATATATTTCCTTCCTTGGCATAGCATGGCGTCCCATTGGACACCTCTTTCATAATTCTCTATCCTTTACAATGCATCATGGAAAAAAATGTCAGTGCTCCATTATCACATTGGTATCGGTGTGTTAATAGTAACACATTGCATCACTTCAACTACAATAATGAAGTTTAACTTAGTGGTTCCCATCAATCCAACAAATGAACCAATGTTTTAAAGACAATGACACAAGAGTGAA
The DNA here is from genome assembly GCA_009831015.1 of Picea engelmannii. Classification (NCBI taxonomy): domain Eukaryota; kingdom Viridiplantae; phylum Streptophyta; class Pinopsida; order Pinales; family Pinaceae; genus Picea; species Picea engelmannii. The sequence continues at coordinate 289,622 of ML780361.1, forward strand.
TTTTTAATAACCAAATAGAGTGGTGCAACTTATTAGGTGCACCATTGCAATCCGTAGTGGTGTGTCAATAGTCATGGTGCACTAGTGCATAAATGTTAAATGTAGGCACCACAACATCTTTTGAAACATAAATGGAACAATTCATCTTCTGTAAGGCCTCGTTAGCAGTGCATTAGTAGTGGAATGCACCAATAGACAACATGTTTGTCTTATGCTATACCTTGCGCACTGGTTCTTTCGATTTAACAAAGGGCACCATGAATTTGTGAGCCATAAGTTTTAGTGTTACGGTGCAACTTTGTTAATGAAATGAACCACTGCTTTTTTAAAAGCACTGAATCAACCTAGTTAAAAGCAATGAGACAATCAACTACATTTTTGGGTGGTGCTTTTGTTTTGAGATAGCGCATTGACATCATGGTGTATGTGCTATTTTGATTACATCGGTTGCTTTTTAAGGTTTTTTTGTAAAAAGAAAAAAAAATGGATCTTTTTAATTACTAGTCATTTGTATATGTTTTTTATTTTATAATTTCAATTTGTTTTATCTATATATTGTGGATAAAAATATTTTTATGTGAGTCAAATATGAAAACGAAGAGAGGAGGAGGAGGATGAGTAACAACGGGTTGAGATTCAAACATTTATGTGTGAGTGGCAGGCATGGGAGTGGGAGAGGGATTTGTTCCCGAGCCCTATTTCATAGTTGATAGAAGACCTTTTAATGGATAATGGCCTCCTTGTAACATACCCATCCCCCAACTGGGTCACATCAGTACAAAAACTTCCCAATATAATTTCAGATACCAAAACTAAATGTGGAAAACAAGACATAGCATGAAATACAGATTCATTCAATTGTGCATGCTCAATAAAAATGTAAATACAATTTCTCAACTGTGCATAGCAACAAATGATAACATAAAACAACATTCAACCATATAAACAGGTATTTAAATGCATCATTCTTTTAACAACAAGCAATATTTACCAATATATATATATATATATATATATCAACATTTAACACAATTAAACATGGTAGATAAGGACACTTATCTTATGTAAATATGAAACCAACTGTACAGGATGGACATTCCTTTGAACCATATCCTTGTTTTTCTGGTTCTCAACAACAAGAAACCCATGAGATGGGGCTATGAATCCACAAGGGACAGAGGTCCCTAAGGTCAATTAATGTCCCCCTTTCAATAGTTAAACTCTCAACTAAATTCTAGTCCACCAACACACTTCCCCTCAACATGCACAACCCAAGGGATGGAATACCCTTTCACTGCTCACAGTCCCTCAGGAATTTCATGTCCCCTCTAGGGATTCTACCATAGGTTGTACATGAACTCTACTTGTTGGGATGTCAATAATTTTACAGTTGCAACAAAAATTCACCCAAGAACCAAAACACATGCTTCTTGGATGAATTTTGAACAACCCATTGCTCCCAGGAACACAACCTCTTTCTCCATGAAATTGCAGATCCAAAAAACACCCAAACATGTCCACAAAAACTTCCTACAAGCTCTCACACTCTGAAATTCATTGCTATCCAGAAAACTCCATGTAAAAATATCTCTCTATGCAAAAACGTGAATGTGCAAAATCAAGTCCCCTACCCATAATAATTCCTTCTCTTTCTCTTGCTTGTTTAACATGCACTCTTCCCGAACATGATTTTACTTATTCCCCATGCTCTCAATAACTATGGGAAGTGACTCTCACACCAACCCTCTTACATGAATTCAATGATTGGGCTCTAGAACACTCAACAACTAATGGAAGGTTCATGGCAAGGATAATTGAGAGAAAAATAAGAAATGGGTTTTGTTTTAATAGATATGGGTAACTCTCGCCCTTGGACCCCTACCCTCTCTTGTGGATACTTAGCCTCCAATCTTCGTCTATGTTTGTTTGTAGCTCATGATACATTTCATTCATTATATTTGAATTTACATCATTTACATATTTTCTCTCGTCCATACATCGCATTTACAATATACATCGCTTGGCTCTCGGCCACATACTATATTTAAAATACACATCGCTAGTTTGGGGTTTGAAAAAGTGAATGTTAGATTTCCCTCCCACTACAAACTAGGTTGTCCTCAGTGCACATAACCATATATTTTACACATGGACATATATAAAAAATTACATCAAAATACTTGATAATTTTGCAACTTAATGACACACACAACAATTCCAACCAACAAATCCCTTTTACCCTCAAGCCCTCATTGGTTGGAGAGGAATCTTAGACTTGTGGCTCTAGAATTTTAGCTACCCAAAATGGATTCTTCATTCACTTATGTGCAAATGTACATTCAATTTTCTTCAAAATTTGCAAAACTTTGTGGTTATTCTTCTTACATGACTTCTTCATGCTCCAATGTTGCATCTTTAGGACCATAATAGCTCCATTGAACCTTTAACAAGTCTATGGATTTTTTCCTGAGAACTTTGACTTTCTAGTCTAATATGCGCACTGGTTCCACCCAGAAATCCCCTTGTGCTCGAAGTAGATAACATTCCAATCAATCACATTATTAGGATCAGGTACATACCCTTTTAATAAAGACACATTGAACATGTTATGATTTCTCATGGATGCAGGTAATACTAGCATGTATGCAATTGTTCCTATATTTTCTAAGACCTCAAAAGGCCCACAATATCTCACTGCCAACCTTGGGAAACTTCCCAATTTGAACGAGCTTCTCTTGGATTTAAATTTAGAAAACGGATACTATCCCACTTTGAATTCTCTATTTTTTTTCTTTTTATCAACATATCTCTTCTACTGATCTTCTGTAACTTTTAAATTCTGTCTGATTTTTACCATATGTTCTTCCATTTCCTTTAACAAATTTGGTCCAATCATAACTCTATCTACTGGGCCATCCCAACTTACTGGTGTGTTGCATTTTATGACATACAAGTTTTCAAACGGGCTCATCTTAAATGAATCATGATACCCATTGTTGTATGCAAACTCAACTAAATGGATATAGTCCTCCCACTTAGAAGTCGTGTCCATTACATACATTCTCAACATATCTTCAATTATTCGATTAATTCTTTATGTCTTCCCATATGACTCTGGTGATTTGTTGTATTGAAATTTAAATTTTCCCTGAATCCCTTAAACAACCCCCTCCAAAAATTGGAAGTGATATTGGGATCTCGATTTGACAGTATTTCCTTAGGCACACCATGTAGCCTTGAAATTTGTCTCATGTAAATTTATGTAATTTTGGTTTCCTTATGAGATACTTTGACTAGAATGAAATGTGTAGCCTTTCTTAGTTTGTCCACCACTACCATGATGAAATAATGTGTAGCCTTATTGCTCTGGTTCGCAACAACAAGAAACCCATGAGATGGGGCTATGAATCCATAAGAGACGAAGGTCCCTAAGGTCGATTATGTCCCCCTTTCAATAGTTAAACTCTCAGCTAAATTCTAGTCCACCAACACACTTCCCCTCAACATGCACAACCCAAGGGATGGAATACCCCTTCCTTGCTCACAGTCCCTCAGGAATTTCAAGTCCCCTCTAGGGATTCTACCACAGGTTGTACATGAACTCTACTTGTTGGGATGTCAAGAATTTTACAGTTGCAACAAAAATTCACCCAAGAACCAAAACACATGCTTCTTGGATGAATTTCGAACAACCCATTGCTCCCAGGAACACAACCTCTTTCTCCATGAAATTACAGATCCAAAAAACACCCAAACATGTACACAACAACTTCCTACAATCTTGACACAGGCGAGGTTGTTCCTCGACTCACCCGCTCTCATGATTGTTCAATTCCCTTCTTCTGAGCCGAATTGGCTCTTTAGATTCCTGTGTGGAATCTCTGCTTAATTACCCGATCCACAGGTCCTTTCACTCACACTGTTGCGGCCTTCTGTACTTCACCATGAACAAATTCCCCACAGGAATACTGTTATCGGACTTCGGGGTTTCGGACCTTCTGTTGTCGAAAGTCTCTTACCTCACCAATCCTCGATTTGCGATGAGCGCCTTTCCTCTGAGTGCTAGCCCCTTCTAGCTATGTGACGGTCCATGTGACTGCTCCCCATATGACCGCAACCATACTCTCCATCGGGGTTTCAGTGTTTTCAATGTCACGATGCACAAGTCCCCGGGACTTGTGATTCTCCGATCCCTGACACGCTCCTCCATGTGATAGCCCTTCCGGCTCAGCTCCCGCTCATATGAACGTTGACTTGTGACCTGGCCTTACCCTTTCATCGGGGTTTTGGGGTTCACGGTTTCAAAGTGAAACTTTTCCGCATCCACGAATTCCCCGATATGCCGATCCCCGATATACCTCAGCCCTCCTGGTTAAGTACTGGCCAACGTGACCAGTCCCCGTGACCACTACCTTACACCTATCGGGGTTTCGGGGTTCGCGATTTCACAATGCATAAACCACTTGTCTATGGGATCCCCGATATCCCGATGGCTTCAACTCCGATGGCGCTAGATGATTGCCACGCATCCCTTCAACGGACGATCCCGATCTCGTCGAGATTTCGGAACTTCCGATGCCCTGGTTCCCTCGACCTTAAGAACTCCAATTTCCCGATGAATGCTTATGCCGACGGTCGCTTGATCTCTGACCCCTGTCCCTCAGATGGATGGCTCTGATCTTGTCGGCGTTTCGAGACCTGCAAGTCTCGATGCCTAGTGCCTCGGATCTCCGATACGGACGATCGTGTGACACGTGTACCTCTTCAGACAGACGGCTCATATTAAATCTCGGGATTTCAAGACTTTCAAAGTCTCAGTTCTCATGACCTTGAGAACTCTGATTTCCTGACTCGTGACTTTCGTCATATCCTTGACACCTGTCCCGTGTGAACGGACGGCCCTGATCATGTGTCGGGGTTTTCTCCTGGGATTTCCTCGATGACTGCTATCCTGATTCTCTGCGGATCTCCGCCATGTGTCCTCACTAACGGACGGTCCAGATCCCTTCAGGATTTTTCAACTTACGAAGTCTCGATTCCTACGACCTCGAGAATCCTGAATTATCGATGGCCGATATCTCGATGGCCCTAGCTCTTGTCGGGACTTCTCCACCTACCCACTAGGGCTTAACCTCTGTGTAACTTTCGCAGATCCGACGGCCGTCGAGACTTCTTCTTAGATCTAACACTCTAGACCTGTTCTTCTCGTGCACTCCTCCTCCTGAGGCTAAATTGTGCACAACTCCTCTCGATCTGACGGCCTACGATATTTCTCTTATGAGATCCGATGGCTGTCGGTCTCCTCCTGCTGTAAGCTCCTCCTGAGCTTCTCCTGGACGCCTAAAATCAACGGTCCAGAATCTGTTGGTCTATCCGATGGCTGCTGTTACTCCTTCCCGAGCTCCTTCATGCCTTCTCCCCATAATTGGAAGAAATTCAAATTCTCCAAGGCCTCAGCCTTTGCTGGTTTCTCCTCTGTGAACTCCTTGAACCTGAGCTTCGCTGCGCGTATGAAAACGCCTACTCCTCCTGAGATTTCTTCTCCTCCCGAACCCTCTAAGGTTTCCTTGATTCCTGTGTCTCCACAGAGTATTCGCGCACAAAGCGCTATCTGTCCTGAGCTTCCACGAATACTCAGACCCCTTGGGGGATTTTGTCTTCTTCTCCCTCAAATAGAGAATACTTAGGCACTCTTTTGACTATCCTGCTCGAGCAACCTCTTGCTGAGTCTCTTTGGGTGTTCAGCAACCCAATGGAGGCCCTTCGGTGGACTCTCCCTTCACAATCCAGAACTCAAAGAGTTCTCTCCTCTACTGTACCTTCTTGCACACTTCCTCAACACCCTCCTGGCGGAGTCTCTTCTCTTCCACAAAACTCTCCAACAATTTTGTCTTCCTCCCTTGTGCGCATATGCACTTGCTCGATGCCCACCTGGCAGAGATTTTCAGAATCCTCAATGATTTTGGTCTTTCTTAAACTCTCTATAGAGTTCTTCTTCCTCAGTGCACTCCTATACACACGCTCAATGCCCACTTGGTAGAGCTCTACAGAATCCTCCACGACTCTGTCTGCAACTGTGTTCTCACCCACACAGCCTTACCTCCTGAGGTGTTTAGTAACCTCACAGGTATTCTTCCTGAGTTGATGACTCCAGTCCTGTGCCTCAACATGTCTTCATCTGACTCCTCAGAGTTCAGAAGTGCAACCTCTGTGCACTGGTATTCAGAACCCTCAGCGTTCTGTCACGCCCTCCTGGCATGAAACCTCAAAGACCTTCTCCTGAAAATCACACAAACTCCTGCAGAATGCATCCACATAACATATATTCACAGCATATACAAAGAACACATACTGACATGCGTATAAGACAGAAATGCAGGAAAAACTGCTTCTCTTATATTAAATGGAAAATGCGTGTATTTTACAATGGTGTTCCTGATCTCTCTCAGCTCTTCTCTACAACCATCTCTCCTCGAAATGAGATCTAAAATCTCTTTTACCTGAGGTGCTCTCAGCGCTTCCCTCCAGGTTCACCTACCCTATTCAATTACAATCAATGGTTGTCTAGTCTGCTATCCAGAACTAGATCTCAGTCGATCTACAATAAATGCCTATCTTATCTATAGCCTGCGGAAAGGCATGGCTTCTATGGCTCATCAGCCTAAGCACATTTAATTACATTGAATTTCAAATTCAAAATGAGGTTGCACCTCTCTTCAGCCTTTGAATGCGTGCATGCTGATGTGGCTGGTTGGTTGGCTGGTTGCATGGAGCGATTCTCCTGCATCAAAACTCTCACACTCTGAAATTCATTGCTATCCAGAAAACTCCATGTAAAAATATCTCTCTATTCAAAAACGTGAATGTGCAAAATCAGGTCCCCTGCCCATAATAATTTCCTCTCTTATGTCTTACCATCTGACTCTGGTGATTTATTGTATTGAAATTTAAATTTGTCCTAAATCCCTTAAACAACCCCATCCAAAAATTGGAAGTGATATTGGGATCTCGATTCGACACTATTTCCTTAGGCACACCATGTAGCCTTGAAATTTCTCTCATGTAAATTTATGCAATTTTGGTTTCCTTATGGGATACTTTGACTAGAATGAAATGTGCAGCCTTTCTAAGTTTGTCCACCACTACCATGATGAAATAATGTTATGTGGATTTCCTTGGAAATTGGGTAATGAAATTGATAGTAACAACTTCTCATTTCCATTCAAGAATGGGAAATGGTTGCAACAATCCCATTGGATTTTTGTGCTTAGCCTTTACCCTCTGACATTCCATGCATATAGCCAAATAATCAGTGATATTTTTCTTCATACCAAGCCAAAAATATTGACCTCTTATGGATGTAATAGTTTTCTGATATCATATAAGTCCAACATATGACACATTATGCATCTTCTTTAGGGCCAAATTTATCAATTCCTAAGATTTGGGAATATAAACTATGTTCTGAAATAAGAGGATTACATCCTCTTCCATCTTGTAATTCATATACTTCTCTTGTATATCAGTCTACTATAATCTTTCATTAACTTTCACATAGTGTTGATATGTAGTTACAACGTCTAGAATTCTATCTTTTAAATATATCATGTACATACTAATGGTTGTAGCTTGCGTTTTATGCACCCTTCTGTTGAGCTCATTAAATTCCTTGCTCTATTTTTCCTTTATGTGCTTGATATCAAAGTTATTTTCACCAAAAAAATCCAACCATCCATTTTTTCTAACATTTACTTTTGGCTATTCAAATAGATATTTTAAACCACTATGGTCTGTCCTCAATTAAAATTTTCTACCCATAAGGTAATTCCTCCACATCCTTAATGCACACGTACTATATATGTTAAGCCCTAATATTGGCTCATTACCCCTTAATTGGGGCATATTACATTAGTAATGTTATTTTATTTATGTCGGCTTTATTCCATTAGTTGTAATTGTACCTCCTATTTTCCTATATATACCAAGGAGACATTTTCATTTGGAATCATCTTGTACTTGAACATTTAAGTGGGGTAAAAGAAGGTTTCCCCCTCAAAGAGGCTTATTGTCTGAAATTATCCCTTTTTCAAGGCATTGATTATTTTTTTTGAGGTTTTTCTATGCTATATTGATATTTGGTTCTTAACATATGGTATCAGAGCTCAAGGTCTTGGGGTTTCACTGCTACATCTGAGACACATTGGAACTTTAGCTATAAAAACATTTCTACAATATTTCATAAGGAACGACAGGGAGGATATTTAGTATACAAATCAAGGTACGTTGGGTTAAAATTTAAGCTCCCAAGGCCTTATACTTTCAGAGATACAACCTGTACAAGATAGGGTTCTGGAATCATCATGAACTCAACCATTACATAATTTTCTCTATAAAACATTTTTTGTAACTTTTCAGACCCTGAAATTCGGAGCCTATTCACAGAAATTAGTAAGGTATCTGTGGTAAAACGTTCAAATTTTGGGTCATCTTACAATTGTATATACACCCTGTGGAAGATAGGGTATCTGACTAGTCCTATTCACTAGTCTCAAGAAGGTGTTCTAGGTAAAACAATAACAACTTCTTCCTAGAGTATCCAAATTGAGTGGGATCAGTTTCATTGGATAGTGGACAGTATGTAGTATTTTGGTATGAGTTTCAGAATTTTATATCAATTATTTTGTGCGGGGCACGCTATATAAGTGATATCTCCTGGAAATGGAAAAAATAGACAAGTTGTGGGGAAGTTACCGTAAATTCCACTTGGCACATCCAATTTTGATCAGACATGTGGCATTGTAGAGAAGAAATATCAGAGAACTAAATAAAATAATGTTTCATACCCAGAAGTGCCAAAAATTGGGAGATACAACAGAAGAAAGATTGTCTAGTAGAACCACCTCAAAATCAAGGTTCAAAAGTGATATTTGGCCAACATGGCACCCAAAAAGGGAACTTCTACACCAAATAAGCCTCCAGACAATCCTACTTGGACTCTTGATGAAGGTGAAGAAATGCGTAGGGACATAAATGATGTAAAAAATAAGATAGTAACAAAATATGAACTACAAGAGATAGAAGCTAAGTTGGAGGCAAAGATGGATGGTTTAAAAGAGGAGATCATGGAAGTATTGAAAATTTTCATAACATAGAAGACACCTGAAAGTGAAAATGCATCCCATGAAATTCATGATGAGGACACAAGGAAGGTGAATCAAGAATGGTAAAACTCCAACTTTGGTTTGAAGACCAACCACGTTCCTAAGATCGATATGAGGAAGTTTTATGGCAAGGACCCAATCACATGGATACTTCAGATGGAGCAATTCTTTGATCTACATAATGTGCCACATACACAAAAGGTACGAATTGCTTCTTTATATTTAGAACCTAATCAATTTGTATGGTATCGATGGCTTTGTTCTCGAAAATCACTCGTCACTTGGACAATTTTCATGGAAGAAATGATAGCACACTATCAGGATACAAGGAGCAATATCTTCTTTAGATAATTGATAAATCTCAAGAAAAAGGGTTCAGTTACCGAGCACATTGAGAACTTCCAAAGATTGAATATAAAGGTAAC
>ML780361.1:301137-368017 GCA_009831015.1 Picea engelmannii
ACCAAAGTCTGAAGGAAAGAGTGTCATCATGGTGATTGTTGATGGACTGACCAAGTATGCACACTTTTGTGCACTCTCTCATCCCTACAAAGCTATTACAGTTGCCATTGCATTCATGGAGACAATTCAAAAGCTACATGGCAGCCCAAAGATTATTGTAAGTGACAGAGATCCCCTCTTCACTGGACATTTTTGGACATAATTATTTTCTTGTTTGGGTACTCAATTGGCTCATAACTCATCCTATCATCCTCAATCTGATGAACAAACCGAGATAGTGAACAAATGCCTGGAAGGCTACCTTTGTTTCTTTGTCTCTGATAAACAAACATAATGGTTCAAATGGTTACCCTTGGCAGAATGGTGGTATAACACTTCCTTTCATACTGCAACAAAAATGACACCATTTATGGAACTTTATGGATACCACCCTCCTTCCATCACTTCTTCTCTAAAATAAAAATCTAAGGTTCAAGTAGTGGAAGATCACATCGAGAATCAACAACAAGTTCTCCAAATCTTAAATGAAAACCTGACCATAACACATAATCACATGAAACAACAAGCGGATCAATATCGTAGTGAAATAAGTTTTGAAGTAGGGGATTAGGTGTTTTTAAGACTACAACCATACAAACAGATGTACCTCAAGCAAGCAAAGAAAGATAATAAATTATCACCAAAGTGTTATGGCCCTTATAAGGTGTTGCAAAAGATTGGTACTATGGCATACAAATTGGAGTTGCTTGCATCTTCACGAGTACACCCAGTTTTCCATGCTTAAAGAAGGTTATAAACGACAAGATCCCAGTTCAAACTATATTTCCAGAACTTGACGAGGAAGGAAAAATCATATTGGAGCCTAAATCCATCACTGATACAAGAATTCACCAGCTGAGGAATAGATCCATTTTAGAGTATCTCATTAAATGGAGGAAACTATTGGCTGGAGATTCCACTTGGGAAGATGACTCTTTTATACAGAATCATCCACAGTTACTCAAGCATTGCAGTCAACACTTGTCTCAAGGGGAGGGGCATGTTAAGCCCTAATATTGGCTCATTACCCCTTAATTGGGGCATATTACATTAGTAATGTTATTTTATTTATGTCGGCTTTATTCCATTAGTTGTAATTATGCCTCCTAGTCTCCTATATATACCAATGAGACATTTTCATTTGGAATCATCTTGTACTTGAACATTTAAGTGGGGTAAAAGGAGGTTGCCCCCTCAAAGAGGCTTATTATCTGAAATTATCTCTTTTTCAAGGCATTGATTATTTTTTTTGAGGTTTTTTTATGCTATATTGATATTTGGTTCTTAACAATAGCTGCTAACTCTAAGTCATGGGTGGCATAATTTATTTCATGTTCCTCTAATTTTGTGGACTCATAAAAAATTACATGTCCATTTTGCATAAGGACTCCACTGAGCCTTTCCTTGCATGCATCTATCCACAAAATAAAACCCTCATCTAGATCTTTTTCTTTTAAAATATGTACAATAATGATCAAATCCTTTAAGAATTGGAAATTGTATTCACACTTGGTACTGCACTCAAAATTCACTCCTTTATTTTGAAAAGATGTTATTAGGTGTGCAATTTTGGAGAATCTTGCGATGAATCTCCTATAGTAACCATCTAGACCCATAAACGATCTAAATTCTGAGATATTTGTTGCAACTGACCAACTCTTGATTTATTCAATCTTTTTTGGATCTGCTTTTATTCCCTCTTCTGAAACAATGTGACCCAAATAGTAGATCCACTTTTCATAAAAGAAGTGCACTTACTCAATTTGGCATACAATTGGTTCTCTCTCAACACCTGCAACACCATCCTCAAATGCCACTCATGCTTTTCTTCTATATTGGAATATATAATAATATCATCCAAGAATACAATTACAAACTTATCTAGAAAATATCTTAGCACCCCATTCATCAGACACATAAATGTAGTTGGTGCATTTGTCAATCCAAAATTCACCACAACAAACTCATAGTGTCCATACCTTGTCTTAAAGGTTTCTTTTCTAGTGTCTTCTTATTTGATTTTCATTTGATGATAGCTTGACCTCAAGTCAATCTTGAAGAATACCTTTGCTCCTTTTAGTTGATCAAATAGATCATCAATCCTTGGCAAATAATATTTATTCTTGACTGTAACCTTGATTAGCTGTATGAAGTCAATATAGAACCTCAATGTTTCATCTTTCTTCTTGAAATAAATAACTGGGGCAACACAAGGAGAAGCACTTGGGCATATGTACCCTTTCTTCAACAACTCTTCTAATTTCATTTGCAACTCTTTTAGATTGGGCATGCTCATTCTATAGGGAGTCTTAGATACTGGGGTAGCTCCAGGCATTAAGTCAATTCATAAATATATATCCCTATTCATATAAATATTAATGAAGTTTGTATTAATATTAATTTTATAGAAATTATTTATAAAGAGTTTTTTCTTTTTCAAATGAAGTGTTATTCTGAATTTTATTTTAATTTTAAGTAGTTTCTACAAATATAATGATTAAAATCATGATCTTTATTGACTTTGATTTTTAAAATATTGAAAAATTTGCATGGACTACCTTTTATCTTAATGTATGTTTTACACAAATTATTTATAAAAAAATATTTTCTTTCTCAAACTAGAATTATTAGTAATTCAAGGTAGTATTTTCTACAAATATAATGATTAAGATCATAATCTAAATTGATATTGATTTTTAAAGCATTCACATATTTGTACCAACTACATTTTAACTTAATTGGTCTTCTACTAGTGTGAATCATATAAATAAAAATCATTTACAAAGAGTTATTTTCTTTCTCATAATTTCTCTTTAATTTTCAGTATTTTCTACAAGTATCATGATTGAAATCTTGATATATATTGACCTTGATTTTTAAAGCATTAAGAAATTTTCACATACTACTTTTTATTCTAATATATCTTGTCAAATTATAAAATTAATTTATGATTTATTTTTATTGTTTTTTTTTATAGTGGGATTGTTAAAATTTCAGACCCCAACCCAGTTTCAGTCTCGCTGATTTTTCAGCCAATGTTAAATGCCCAAACCCAGTTCTATATTAGCAAGCAAAGCAGAAAATAAACTTCAGAACTGAAACATGAGGATTCTGAACATCGTTTTAAGTGCAGAAATAAAATATCAGCAGTATGCAAAACTCAGAAAATTTAGACACAAGAATTTTCGGTCTAACTTCGATCCCTGGAAAAACCCACAAGGGGAAAACCAGTGAGAGAGTGGTTTTTATTATTTATGGGCTTCTGAGAAAATATTTTACAACATATTCATCTTCATAAATTTACACAAACTTATCTTGACTTCATGTAGCTTTTCTCCTCGATTTCTGAACCAGAAATCTGTACACTGTACAGTTGTCCCAACAATTAATGTTGTATGGAATGTCTTGAAGTTTGTGCCCAAAAATTTTACCATGACTGTACAGAAAACCCAACAGGAAAATGCCTTGAAAAACATGCAAGCACCTCGAAAAACATGCCTAGAATTTATGACAGTACGACCCCTTGAATTTTGTGCATGTTCGTACGGACTGTACAGATTTTCTATGCCCAGAAAATCATGCCTAGCTCCTTCCTCGATTTTTGTGCCTAATAATGTTGTACGCCAGCCTTGGAATGCGTGCAAATACTCTCAGAAAAAATGCAGTTGTTTTCCTCCTTGATTTATCTGCACATTTAATGTTGTACGACCTTCAGAAATCCGTACGGTATGGCCTATTCTTCCTTGTTGTCTTCTACCTCAAAATCTATGCTTCTCTTTACCTTGGGATGCATGCTTTCCTTCAAAAAATGATGTCTGTCTTTCTCAAGATCGGCCTCTCTCTTCCCTCTCTTGCTCTCTCAACAAGAAATGGATGAACAACCCAAGAATGGGTGTGCCCCCTTGCCCTAATCGACCTCATGAGGGAAGCTGAGGGGTTTTCTAATCTAACGGTTGAGATTAGATTAGCTAGTTGGTTGAGATTTGGTGTCTCTTCACTCACCCTCACTTTAGTCACAAAGTCACCTTTTAATTTGCATCTCACAAATTAAATGAATAGGACCCACATTAGGCACTTTCTCACCCCTTAGGCACCTAGGGAAGAGAAACACTTGCCTTGGTACTTTATTTAATTAAAAATTTAACACTCCCTCATACCGAGGAAAGTGTTACTCACCACTCCTAGCTTGTCCCTGAAAAATACAAACTTTCCCCTGTTCAATGCCTTGGTGAGTATGTCTGCAATCTGCTCATCTGTAGATATGTACTATAGCTCCACAACTCCTCTCTGAATATAATCATGGATGAAGTGATACTGAATCTCGATATGCTTAGACCGACCATGAAAAACTGGATTCTTTGAGAGTTTAATGCAACTCTGATTATCACAGTAAATCACGGTAGGCCTCACCTACACACCGAACAATCCCACCAGCATCTTGCAAAGTCAAAGGGCCTCACAACTAACCTGACTAGCTGCCATATAGTCAGCCTCTGCTGAACTCAAAGCCACTGACTTCTGCTTTCGACTGAACCAAGACACAACCGCTGATCCCAATCCAAAGCAACACCCTGAAGTGCTTTTCCTGTCACTGACACATCCTGCCCAATCTGAGTTTGTATAGCCAACCAGACAAACTCCATCTCCTCTATGATAGTCCAAACCATAATCTACCGTACCACAAAGATACTTGAGCACATGTTTTGCTACCACCCAGTGCACTCTCCTAGGCTCCACCATGAACTGACTGAGAGTGTTGACAACAAAACAAATATATGGCCTGGTGTTGACAAAATACATCAATGACCCGATCAACTGATGATACAAAGTGGGGTCCACCAACTGTGACTCAGAAGCATGAAGCTTCTTCCAGTTGGTAATCATGGGAGTGGTCATGGACCTGCTATCTCCCATCTGAAATTTTCTCAGAATGTCACATACATACTTCCCCTATCCCAGGAATATGTGTCCAGGCTCCTACCAAACCTCCAATCCCCAAAAGTAATGCATCAGTCCAATGTCTGTCATCTCGAACTCTGAAGCAAGGCTCTCCTTGCAGCTGCTGATGAGTCTCTCTGCACCTATAATTAAAATATCATCCACATATAGCAGAAGAATGAGAGGATCCTCTCCAACCACAATGAGGTATAGGTTGGGATCCGCCTCACTCTTCTCAAAACACAATTGCTGCAAATAGGCATCTATCCTTATATACCAAGCTCTAGGAGTTTGTTTCAGCCCATACAATGCCTTCTTCAATCTACACATATGAGACTCTCTCCCATGCACCTCAAATCCCAATGGCTGCTCAATATACACCTCCTACTCAATAAGACCATTCAGAAATGCGGTCTTCACATCCATCTGGTGGATCTTCCAACCCATCCTTGCTTCAATGGAGATCACTGCCTTGATCGAAGTGTATCTAGAAACCGACACAAAGGTCTCATCATAGTCAACTCGCTCAACTTGTGAAAACCCCCAAGCCACAAAACAATCTTTGTACTTCTCAATGCTGCCATCCGCAGCATGCTTTAGCTTGTAGAGCCACCTGGAAGTCACCACTGACTTCCCCTCAGGTCTAGGAACAACTTCCCAGACATCGTTCTTCATGATGGAATTGTACTCTTCCATCATGGATTCTCTCCATACCTGTCTACTAGAGGCCTCCTCAAAAGTGGAAGGCTCAAACTACCGAATACTGCTCACCATCGTGATGTAGCTGCAAAACCTCTCAGGAGGTTTACTCTCCCTCACTGCCTGCCTGAGATTCCCCACTGAACCCTGTGCCTCCCTCAAAGTGTCCTGAAGCCTCTTGGGATTCCTCCTCTCTGAAATAGTGTCTTGTGGAGGGGACTCTCCCTACTCAACCCCATCTACTGAAGACAATGATCCTATAGTAGACCCTGAAGTACCTGATCTTGAAACCTGTGGACCAGTAGCCTATGAACCTGAACTCTGTGGCCCTGTCACCTGTGAACTTGTCATCACTGAAGCTGGTGGCCCAGAACTCTGTGTCATTGTAGTCTTCTGCGCGCTCACCTGAATCTGAGGTGAAGACTGCTCACCTCTCCCTGTCCCTCTAGACTTCCTAAAGGCTCTTTCCTCCTCAAATCTGACATCCCTCCTCAAGATAGTCTTCCTCAAGGAAGGAAGGTAAATACGAAAAGCCTTCGAAGTCTCACTGTACCCAACAAAGATCCCTCTCTCTTCCATGGGATCCAGCTTTTTCCTCTTCTCAGAAGGGACATATGAATAAGTGATGCACCCAAAAATCTGAAAGTGCCCCACCTCAGGCTTCTTCCCATAGAAAGCCTCCTCAGGAGTCATTCTCCCCACAACCCTGTGAGGACTCCTGTTCTGTAGATAAATTGTAGTGTAGCATGCCTCAACCCATAGAAATAGTGGCAGCCCCTGATCATGTAGCATGTCTCTCGCAGCCCCAACAATGGCCCTGTTCTTCCTCTCAGCAACCCCATTCTTCTATGGGTTGTAAAGGAACAATCAACTCCCTCCTGATGCCCTCTCCTGCACAAAAATATATGAACTCCTTGGAGGTATACTCACCCCCATTGTCAAATCTCAGGACTCTGATTTTCTTCCCTGTCTAGTTCTCCACAATATCTTTGAACTCTTGGAACCGATTGAAGACCTATCCTTTGGTCTTCATGAAGAAAATCCAGGACTTCCGAGAGAAGTCATCAATGAATACAACATAGTATAGGGATCTAGTCAATGATGTCGAAGACATCAGTCCACATACATCTGAATGTATAAGATCAAGTATCCCTGCTACTCTACTGTCACTTCTCGGAAAAACAGTCTTGGTGTACTTTCCCAAATCACACCCCTTGAACAACTCATGGTGCTCTTAACTGAAATCTGGAACTCCCATCACCATCTCCCTCAGAACTAGCAAAGCCCCATGGTGCAAATGTGTCATCCTCTTGTGCCATATCTCACATAGGTCACTGTTGTTGCTGGTAGAATGAATCAATGCTCTCGCTGGCTGGAACAAAAACTTGTACAACCTCTCATGTCTAGTACCAATCACTTTGGCCGAAGTGATGCTAGACCCTCTGGGGAAAAGAAACACCTACCCATCACGGAAAAAGATCTCATAACCCTTCTCCTCAGTAGTATAAACTGACACTAAGCTCTTCTTCAAGCCCGGAACATATAGAACATCTATCAAAGTCATGGGAGGCAAAGACTCCCTTTGAAATGATACAGTCCCACAACCAGCCACCTTGACCTCCCGGTCATCTCCAAGCACTACCTCTGCATCTCCACACTGTGTAAGATCTGTCAGATGCTCACGAACTATTTTCATATGGCGAGAGGCACCACTGTCAATATACCAAGCATCTGTAGTAGTGGTCCTCGAGGATAGACATGCAATCAAAGAAAATTATTTGTCAAACTTGGTGGAAAACTCCTCCAACTCTGCTGAAGTTGTTGTTTGCTTCTTCTTCTTGTTCAGAGATTGTCCTGCATAGTGCCCAAACTTATGGAAAGAAAAGAACTTGAATTTGCTCATGTCTTTCTTCCCTTCACCCTTGGGCTTCTATCCTCCCTTTGGACCCTTCTTGAACTTCTTCTTGTTAGTGGTAGAAAGAGCCATATTCTCCTCCTCATGACCTGTAGATGAACTACCATGTACATAACCTCTCTGAGTCTCGTCCTAAACAAAGTCATCCCAAAGACGTTCCCAACCGGGAAGCTTCTCCCTAGAAACAATGCCCTCCACAGAAACAACCCATTGTTTGGAGACTCCATTCAATGATATTCTCACAAGATCATTTTCATCTATGGCTTCCCCCATAGCTCCAAGCTCATCCCTCACCTATGTCAATCTAGTAAGGTATGTGACCACATTTTCAGTCTTGGTCATTTTTATGCTCTTTAGTTTTTCCCTCAGAACCATCTTCTGGTTCTCATTTGTACTCTGGTACAGTTTAATCAAAGACTCCCACATCTCATAGGCATGTGTCTTCCCCATCAAGTGAGGAATCAAATGATCATTGATGGCATCGAGAATAAATCTCTTAGCCTTGATACTCTTCTTAGTATAGGCTACAAGAAGAGTAGCATCAATAGGTACCACAATAGGATGAGTAGTGGTATTCTCCACAATATCCCACAACTTGTTTTCTTGCAAAAGCAAGATCATCCTCTCCTTCCAAGAACCAAAATTTGTTGCCCCATCAAGTCTGTCCTCAACTCTCAAACCAGTTGCCATTGACCATTTTTCTGCTGAAAATAACAAGTTCAAAAATCTGCCCTGTGAAGTGACTGATGTCCCAACTTTTTGTCTGCTAAAAACTCTACTTCTCTTCAACTTAGCTCTGATACCATGTTAAAATTTCAGACCCCAACCCAATTTCAGTCTCGCAGATTTTTTAGCCAATGTTAAATGCCCAAACCCATTTTTATATCAACAAACAAATTCTTAGCAGAAAATAAACTTCAGAACTGAAACATGAGGATTTTAAACATTGTTTTAAGTGCAGAAATAAAATATCAACAGTATGCAAAACTCAGAAAATTTAGACACAAGAATTTTCGGTCTAACTTCAACCCTGGAAAAACCCACAAGGGAAAAACCAGTGAGAGAGGGATTTTTATTATTTATGGGCTTATGAGAAAATCATTTACAACATATTCATCTTCAAAAATTTACACAAACTTATCTAGACTTCCTGTAGCTTTGCTCCTCGATTTCTGAACCAGAAATCCATACACTGTAAGGCTGTCTCGGCAATTAATGTTGTACGGAATGTCTCGAAATTTGTGCCCAAAAATTCTGCCAAGACTGTACGAAAAACCCAGCAGGAAAATACCTTGAACAATGTGTCAGCACCTTGAAAAACATGCCCAGAATTTATGACAATACAACCGCTTGAATTATGTGCATGTTCGTACGGACTATACGAATTTTCTATGCCCAGAAAATCGTGCCCAACTCCTTCCTCGATTTTTGTGCCAATTAATGTTGTACGACAGCCTTGGAATGCATGTCAATACTCTAAAAAAAAACGCAGCTTTTGTCCTCCTTGATTTCTATGCACATTTAATGTTGTACAACCTTCAGAAATCCGTACGGTACGCCCTGTTCTTCCTTGTTGTCTGTTGCCTTAAAATCCATGCTGCTCTTTTCCTTGGGATGCATGCTCTCCTTCAGCAAATGATGTCTCTCTTTCTCAAGCTCGACCTCTCTCTTGTCTCTCTTCCTCTCTCAACAAGAAATGGATGAACAACCCAAGAATGGGTGTGCCCCCTTGCCCTAATCGACCTGATGAGGGAAGGTGAGGGGTTTTCTAATCTAACGGTTGAGATTAGATTAGATGGGTGGCTGAGATTTGGTGTCTCTTCACTCACCCTCACTTTAGTCATAAAGTCACATTTTAATTTGCATCTCACAAATTAAATGACTAGGACCCACATTAGGCACTTTCTCCCCCCTTAGGCACCTAGGGAAGAGAAACACTTGCCTTGGTACTTTATTTAATTAAAAATTTAACAGGGATATCGAGCTCATTGTCTAAAAATTTCAAAGTCTTATCATTTAAACTACATGAAATAGTCTAGTCATTAAATTGTACATGAAATAACATTTATGAAATAAAAGAAATAGATGCTTAGGTTCTACAAGATTTTGAATAATTTCCCCTCAACATGACATGTAAAAGTTACTTCCACACCAATTCCTTCCAAAAGTTGTCTTTGTTTTTCAATTAATGGTCCTACATTACTTATTATGAAAAAATTAGTCCAGTGTAAATATTCTAAAATCTATGCAATTGTGTCAAAATTTAGATATGCATGTAACTTCAAGAATGTCAAAAAAATGAAAATTTTAGTGTACTTTGGTTTGGAAGAGGAGATTTCATTTTTTTTTTGGATACATTTGTATTTGGAAGTATCTCTATAGTAGTGTAGATCCATCTTCATTATAGATATAGCATGCATTAAGAGGATTCAAATCCCTCAAAATGCAAACTCTTTTTAGAGTGTAAAACATAATGGAATATTTGCATCTCATTTCTCTTAATAAATTTTTATTATATCATCACTGAAAGCAATATACCATATTATTTTGTGGTATATCATCTTTGAAATGAAAGTAGATATTGCATTCTTTCTTTCTTTCCATGGTTGGAACAAATCAATAATGTAAACCTCTATCTTCTACATTTTGAAACTTTCTTCATTTTGATAACCTATTAAAAGATAATTATATATATTAAGAAAGATTTAATTCTCTTCCTATTGAATAGTTATTTCAGTAATATATTTATTATAAATATACTTCTTGTAATTTTTTATTTGAAACAATTTGAAAATGGATGATACAATATCACCATGTGGTGATGAAAAATGATAAAATGGACTAGTTAAAAATACAATGTGTCAAAAAACTTGTTCAACATGCCCAGGGTTGTAATGATCCCTCTGCCACTTCCTTGTCAAGTCTTAAGTCTTAGATCTCACTCTAATATATTTTGGGAAGGTTTAGGGTATTTCAATCTAAAATAAGAATAACATGTCAAACAATATTGAAACATTATGTAAACTTGCCATAGATTTGTCTCTACATCTTCTGTAGTTTGAAAAAAAATACATAATGTCTAGAAGGTTAGTCTTCTAAGACAAGTTTTATATTGAACTTGGTTTACTAATTTATTTTTGTAAGTTAAAAGATTTTGGTTACCTTCTATATAAATTCATATACAAGCATAATGTTTATTGACGCTTGGGTTTCCATGAGAGGAAACCAGCTCAATGCAGCCATCGTTTACTCTTTTGACTACCCTGAAGGGCCAAAAAAATAATACAGTAGTTGATTAAAAAAACAACATTCCCTATTTCTTAGAGTGGTCATCAAAATAGATATCCTATTGAATGCTAAAACATTAATAAGTAAATAAAAATGGTACCAACAGGCCGGGGGTAGGGATGCTCATATTGGTCCCTTGTGACAAGGCTGGAAGGGTAGACGATCCCTGGGATAAAGGTTCACTTCGGTGGGACTCGGGACATCTCGGCCCTTACTGAGTCACAAATTATTGGTATATCTGGCTTGCGGGCTGTTGGATATACTCTTGGGAGGTTGCTGTTCCCATGGTTAAAAAAAAAAAAAAAATGGTACCAATGGTCGAAGGCATCAAGAAAAAACATTGTGCAGAACATGGACATTCTGTGAAAAAGACTAGTCTCTCATCAGTAGAGGAACCAAGAGATGCAACAGGTTGGGCGGATAATTTTGAAGCTGGATGCTTGAGAGCCTCGCTTGCATGTAGAGCTACCAACTAGGAGATGTGTTGGTTTAGAATTTCCATATTGAACTTCATATTGGCCTTACCATGATGGACTTCAAAGATGAGCTACGTGAGTTGATATAGAGAGCATAGTGAATAATGTTCATTCTGAGTAACTTCCAGCTCACCAGAAGATGTGTTCATTGGAAAATTAGATGGAGAAGCATTGCGAGCCGAAGAGGTGGCCCTGGGAGCAGAGACAGACCAACTTCATTGACACTTTTCTTCATAATTGACATTGAATCATTCGATTTGATAGCCTCGGAGCTTGATAAACTCCTACCAATTTAGTGAACAATGTTCCTCTCCATTATGGGAAGGTGAAATTGCAGAGTCATCGTCTCGACAATTGGAAGAGGACACTCCTGTTGACTTCGTACTATCCATTCTCCCTCCCGAATTCCTACCCCTATGTGAATTTTGATGCACCCAAAGTCGAGGAATAGAGAAGGTGAAGGAGTTTGCCGCTTCTCTAAAAACATGATTCAAAATTCACATGACGATCCATCGCAAGCAAAACTTCTTTCTTCTAGCGAGGAAATTCCCGCAAAGCGAGATAGAGGAGACCGAGTTATTATCGTCAGGAATGAAGGACGGATATAGTAATTGTTGACCGTATCCATTGTACCTACAACCTTCCTCATCCATAACCTCTCATGCTCTAGGTGATAGGGGTCATTAATAGTTTGGTTGGCAACGATACATAACTCATTTATCAAGGTAGTACATGGTGAATCCAGCTCTCAAGTGGTGCCTCTACTCGCCTCCATTTGTCTTGGATGCATGGGAAGCTGAAACCCCATCTAGGGTGGAGTCATCCTTCTTTTCCAAACTGATATGCTCTAAGAAGAGAGGATTTTTGGGTCTCTAATTTGAAGTACACTTAATCGAGATCCCCCTATCCACTCCAATATTTTTCTAATTTGTCTGCAACCTTATTAGCCTCTGACCATACATGAGAGGGTTGAGAGTGAGACAAGGAAGCAAGAGAGATTTGAAACATTATAAATTATCGAGGAGCCTCCAACTAGGAAAGATATCTGTTGGTTGAGAGCCATTTATAAGTCATGTGATGAGAGCCATTTATAAGTCATGTGATTAGATCGATTTGAAACATTATAAATTATCGAGGAGCCTCCAACTAGGAAAGATATTTGTTGGTTGAGAGTATAAGTCATGTGATGAGAGCCATTTATAAGTCATGTTATTAGATCTAGAATAATTCTAGAGTCACCTTCTACAATAATTTTGTGATAACCAAGAGAGATGGCCACTTGGATGCCTCTAATGAGAGCTCATATCTCTATTTCATTGTTTGTGTAATATCCCAAACTTTCTTCCAAAGTGTAGAGGATAAGTCCTTGATTATCCTTGAAGATGACACCAAAACCAACGGGGCCAAGGTTTCCCTTGGAAGTGCCATCAAAATTAATCTTGTAGAATCCCAAGGGAGGAATTTCCCATTTGTTGGGACTATTAGCAAAGTAAGAGCGAGTATACATAAAGTCCGGCATTGGGGAAATACATAAGTTCGATTTTTGTAAGATGATCCTTTCCATTATCTCACAAGTGATATACTCTGCCAACCATTTGGAAATACTAACCATTTTTAGGATGCATTCTTACATTTTTTCCCAAATAGCTTCCCATGGCCTTTGTGGTGAGTGAAAAATTATGTGATTGCACTCCTTCCATATTTTCAAGAGAATGAATCCTAACAGAACTTGTGAGATGCAATTCAGAACCAGGTTCCTAAAGGCCAAAGTTCTCCATCCTTCTAACATGTTGACTATAATGTCCCTTTGTGAGTCATAAGTTCTCATGGTATGAGATCAAATATCCCATATTTGAGAATTGAAGGGAATAGATTAAGCAAATGCTCCATGGTTTCCTTTTGTTGGAGGAAAATAGGGAACATAAAAGGACCAATGAATCCCCGCTTTTTGATATTTTTTGAGGTGAGGATACACTTATGTGAAGTCATCTAGAGGAAAGAACTAACTTTTGGCCATAGATTATCTTTCCAAATGTTACTCCAAATATCATCTTTGGCCATTAGATGAAATTATTCCTTTAGGTTATAGACTCTTTTAATCATGAAAGTTCCTTTGGTAGAGTGGCCCCATTGTAAGATATCAGGACCCATTTTTATTCTGATTTTGTGGTGGGTTGCTTCATTATGCCATGGCTCAAAGTTTACTTCTCTTAGGATGTTCATATTTGCATGAGCTATTTTCCATTTTCTCCAAAGAGTGTCATGGAAATTATTCTCCCAATAATCAACAACAATTCTAAATCTATCCTCATTTTTTTGTTCCTACATTTTCTCTAAGTGTTCACATTGAGTGGGTGGAGAAAATTGTTGGCAAGAGTCTGATCGAAATAGGGCCTCGTGGCATCCTCTTATTTACTAGAAAGAGTGATTTTGGACAGTGGAACAGTTTGGCCATACAATGTTCTAGATTAATGAACCTTTTAAGTGCTTGTTCCATATGATAAGTTGATGCTCGACCACCGCTGGGGTATATTTTCTCCTATACATCTGGGCCCATAGATATTCAAGGTTTTTAGGCCATCTCCACCATAGTTTTTCCCCTAATATTTGATTCATATGTAAAGCATCTCTATGCCTAAGGCCTCCTGCCTATTTTTTTTTACATTGAACTTCCTATTTGAACAAAGCCTATTTATGCCCTTCCTTAGTTCCTTTCCATAGGAAGAATCATTTTATATTCTTTATAGATTTTAGCATTAATTTACGAGTTTCTAGAGCAAAGAAGACATAGATGGGTATAGCTTACAGGGTATAATTTAAGAGCACAAGGAAAACGACATGGTTAAGGGTGTGAAAGGTCCAAGAGATAATCTATTTTTCAATGGCATCAAGAAGGCCTTCCCATGAATAGTTCTTGAGAGCGTTGTGAATGAGCAAAATCATAAGGTATTTGGATGAAAGGGAGCTATGGTGGAAGCCAATAATATGAGTGATATGGGATTGAATGGCTCTTAGAGTATTAAAAAAGAAGATATGGGATTTCTCAGTATTTATTGAAGTTCTAGAAGCCTCACTAAAATCATTAAGGATGGATAGGATATGATTAGCCTCTCGAACTCTGTGGATCCCCATCATCATGGTACCATCAACGAATTTGATGTGAAATATGGGAGGTTGCAAACCATGCAGGGAAAGACCTTTAAGTGAGATATCCATGATGGATGCTTTAATATATCAACTAAGACCCTCTACCATGTGTTACGAGGAAAATCTATCTATGGCCGGGGTAAGCCACAATAGTTGGATTGACTGCAGAAATCAACTCTAATCCCAACTATGCTATGTAAATAAAATTCTAACAACACAAGGTCAAGAGCCTACCTCTTATGGATGTTCGATGAATACCACTATTGAGCACGCAACCCAAATGTTTATACCTGCAACGTTTCCTAAACATCCAAGATACACAAGCATATGGTGATAATATATAAAGTTAGCACATAAAATAGCATAATCCATTAACATTCATGACAGATACACCCATGGAATAATAATTCAAATATTTGCAAGATATCAAATGGACGAGAAAAGAGTATTTCTATTAAAATAATAAACAGAAGTAGATAGGTGACAAACTTCTGCATTGGAACATCTCAAAACCGAGAAACTAAGTCCCTCAAATTGGGCCTCCACCAGTTCAATCCTTCACCAAAGGAAAGCTCATATAAAGGAGACAATGAGGTTCTCCATCAAAGAAAGAAGAGCTTGGGCGCTAAACAATGAGTTCATACTTTCAAGGATAAAGGGATGCAGACTCAATGTGAAGTGAAATTTCTCCAAAGTATCTTTGCTCTCAAAAGTTGAATTCTCCTATTTTCCATGGATTGGATAAGGCTCAATTTATATCATTCAAATGGAATTGAAGGGTCGAGTCAAATATTTTCTAGTATATGGAAGGTCAAGGCTCATGGATCTCATGACGTGACATGGAAACCTGACATAATTTTTAATTTTGAGCACCAAACTCGACGTATGCAGGCTTTAGTGGAGAAACCTGTGTATACGCATGTTGTCTAATTGGTAGGGAGCGTATATGTGGAAAAGTGTGCATTTTTTTCTCTAGAAGGTACAAAAGGGGACTTCAAGTATGCATAGGGAAATGGAAAGTCCATCCAAGCAAGTTGCATGGGGTGAGAAAAAATTTGCTATAACAGATGCCCCCTAATGTGTGAGGTTATAGGAGTATCTGTGATGGCCGAAATACATTATAATTCCCAGAAGTGGAGTAATTGAGACTCAGTTGGAAGTGTTAGTTACTCATGAGAATATTACAATCCATAATGACTTTGTACACATGGCTTCCAATTTGAATTACATTTCAGATCCATGTGGGAATATACCAAATAGTTTTTCATGGCCATGAATAGGAGATACAAAGTAGACACATGCCATAGGCTATCATAGTCATGAACAAAGGCCCAGTGAAAACCAGTCTCAAAATCAAGATGAAGATATCTATATACAATGGAGTACAATCTGATCTCCCATGATCATTGAAGTCATATAGGTACTGGTCCAATGAAAGACAGTAACAAAATATGAATGTTTCTATTGTAAGTTAGAGGTCTTCTACACTATCCTTCAAAGGTGAAAGTATACATCATATTAATAAAGGGGTTGATGTCGAACACAATGAGACTTTGTTTGATTATTGATCATTAATGTATATCGTTAACAAACGTGAAATAACCTACCGATAATGAAAGTAGGTATCAAGGAACCAAGTACATTCTTACAAGTGTGAATAAGGGTGTTGAGGTCAAACACTTGAAGAATCCATCGATCACGAGACATTGATGTATTCCCAATTGTCGATGGCAGGAAAACCTGTCACTGATGACTGCAAGCCTCTAGGTACTCATAAGACTCTAGGTCTCATTTCCAGAATAGAGGAGATGAAGTCGATGGAAGGAGACTCACTGAAAGGAGAGCATTAGGGAATCTCTCATCATTCAACACGAGGTATAAAGCAGTATCTTGATGATTAGAAGGAGAAGGAACTAATAAGATGTTCATGAACCAATGACCCTATGCATCTTTCGCATGCACCAGATGCAAGCAGTGCATGAAAAAGACCCTTTGAATAGCATCCAATAAGGAAGATTGTCAACAAAGGAGAGGAAACCACCAATAAGGATAATGGCATCCAAGACACTGCACAAATCCCAATGTTTGAATATATTTATTGTCGTTGAACATAATGGAAACTCCCTAGTCAGCAACCAATAAGGAGATGTTGAGTATTAGGTTCAAGATTACCTACCTATAATGAAGGTAGGACCAGGGTGCATGCTAAGACTACAACTTCATGTAAATTTGAGACACAATGAGGGTATGGCTAACATGAAAAGTCAAGAGTTCTAAGAAATGGCTAACATAGGCTTATAGACTTCCTTTGAACATGAGAATGAGACTTATGGAGGACTGTGACAACATACACTTGATGATGAAATTTTGTGATGCAGGAGGCAACAATCAAACTCTCCATAGGGATTGGAAGAATAACCAGCCATAGGAGTAAACTCTAAGTAACAAGATCAGTTCCTAAGGTCATTCTAAACCCAAAATTTGGATGACAGGTGGAATCAAAATTTTGTGCTCTGTTCAAAGGCGACACAATTGTTGTCGATATGAGATAATATTCTTTTACAACCTTTTTTTTTTTTTCATAGGAAAATAAATGATATGATACAAGAGAGGATATGAGGGTCGCAAGTAAGAAATTAGCTCCAAACAGTGGAACATACCTTTGCTCAATGCAAGGAAGTGCATGCAGGACATGGACACTAGGAGAATGTTTGTTGTTAGGGTACATGGTGTCAAGATACAAAGGATATAAACAAGGCTTTTCTTGGATAGTGATGCAAATTGTTGAGGTAAAAGGATTATAAAGAGAAAGGGAGAACCGATAATAGGATCAATAATTAATGGAATGCAATTACAACTTAAGTCCAAATAGTGTCATTTTTCATAAATTTAGTCCCCTAGCCCCAAAAAAGTATAAAATAATACCCAAGAGAACTCTTCTAGCCAATGTTAAGTAGAGTGTTCTTTTTTTTTAAATTAGTCTACTTGGTCCAAAATAGGGTTAAACTTGCACCAAATAGACATCCTTTCAAATTCATTTAACGAGTGTGAAAGAGACAAGTTCACTCGACAATATTTTTGATTTTGAGAGAGTCAGAAGAGAGATTAAAAAAGAATCAGTGGGAGTCCCATAGGTGAAGGTTAGAATGATTGTGGAATATTGGGTTCGAATGCAAAGTCATATCAGAACTATGAGGGACTCCCGGTCCTATGGAATAATTTTTGCATGGGCACCAAATGGCACAAAGGTTCTAACTAGTGAACCCATGTTTGGTAAGATTTTAACAGTTAATAATGACACTTCTAGTAGCAGTAAGAAGGTTTTGTGTCGCTAATAAATGGGTGCGTACCTAAGGCATATGGCTTGCATTTATAAGACAATGCAATAATTCCAAATGAAGTGGCAACCTATCCTATATGTTGGTGAAAGGAAATACATGTTGAAGTCACGAATAGGCAGTATGATGCTAGAAATCGTAAAAACCATGGACAAAACCACAAAAACCAATTTTTTCCACTATACTATTAGTCCACGAGGTCATAAATTAGCATAAACTATATAGAGTGGGTAAAAAAATTCTACTAATAATAAAAAATAGACTTTTTACCATACCATTTGAGTTTTTTCACCCACATAGTGCATTTTAAGCAATTTTTCCCTCAATATTCAAGTGTCAATTGTGGGAGCTATGATCAACAAAATTAGCAACCGTCTGGACCAAGTAAGTTCCCTTACCCTCATCTTCATTTTGAGAAGATTAAAATTCCATTTTAGGTAAAAAAAATGTTTTGTATTAGATGGCGCAAGATGTGAACTAGGGTGTATGTAAGTGGTAGTTCATCGGGTTGCGTACATGGAGGCATGTATGGGGGAAAAGAAAATATTGTTGATGCAACAACATCGGAATCAAAATCCAATGAGGCCAAGTGGATGACAAATGAACATCTAGCACATGCATTCAAATTGGTTTTGGATTCCAAGGAGAGCGTGTCACTTTAATGTTTTTAAAATATTGTAATTAAAGGACCGTAAGATTTTGAGGCATGAGCCATTGTAAACAATCCAGGAGATTGTAATTTCTTTAATGCCCAAATTATTGTACAGATTTGGAGCATAGAGTCATATCTATATTGTAAATCCTCATTTATTTGTAATACGATTAGTGGTAGAATTCTTTAATTATGATGTGAAAGAACTAGAGTAGTCGAAAGGAAGGCTCGAGAATTCCCTCCATATAAAAATGTATGTAATCTATGCCCAAAATAGGTTGCTAAACATTATTGTATTTTCTTTTGAGATCATTGTGATTACTATGGAGAAAGAGAGAGGTCAAGAGTTATTTGGGTAATGTTATGTTATCCGTTTTCTATGTTTATATGCCTATGTGTGTATTTCATGGTTGAATGAATGAACCTTTGATGTTCTTCAATTTTCAATTGTTTCTCTTATGAAATCCTTGTGCAAGGAATGTAAATTGGCCATGTAAGGACTGCGAAGGAAGAGTCATTTACAGACTCGATAGCTCAAGAGAGATAGAGTGAATTTTGTAGAGTGAGTAGAAAGAGTCCACATATACTCGTTTGAGTATAAAAAGATCAAAGGATAGACCCGTGCAAGGAGTGCACATGGCCAACACTTAGTGAAGTGTTGAGAGAGTCTAAAGGAGAGCGATTGCAAGGAGTGTGCAGAATATTGTTTCTAATTCTTAAGCTCAGGAAAAGTTGTGCAAGGTGTACGCCAAGGTTCGAATCACATAGAGTGACAAAGATCATGAAGAATAGTGAGCTAAGGTCCTTGGAGAAAGGATTAATTTTGTTTGGAGGTTGAGCGGATGAGATCCGTTTGGGAGAATACAAAGTTTTTCACAACCATCAGATGTAGAGAAGGTGTGAGTGTGTTAACCCTTAAAGTCCTTCGAACTTTGCGAATTCGACAGTTTTAGGGTGTGTGTTGTGGAGGAGCCAAATTTCCCGAAGTCCTGAATTCCAAATTTATTATGGACCATTGGTAGACAGGGGAAACGTGTCCGCAGATAAACAATTATCCGGAAGTACGGCTATCCAGTGAACTTAAAGTGTTGTTGCAAGCGTGTGAAAAAATTTTGAAGCTACGAAGACTGGAGAAGATCTTGACCATTGGCATCATGGCCATGTGTCAACAGATTTCTAGTGATTCAGGAATCCGACAGTCTGGGAGAACAAAGGCGTAAATTGTTTTGGCTCGAGAAATCCCAAAGGATCGAAGTCTGGAATAGATCTCAACCATCTTTTGAGAGGGACACATGGATCATAGATCTATCCCTTCGCCAGTTCGAAATTCATAGGATTTGAAGTGTTGTATCGTGAAGAGATCTGAAGCCTAGATCCTGGAGTAATCGTAGGAATTTGATTGAAGGAGGATTTCAACCGTCCAATTGTCTAGTTTGAAGTTTGCGCATTCGGAGGTGTTGCACATTTAGAAAAGTAAAACTATCGACGCCTGGAGTCCCAAAATTTTTGTGAACCATATATCAAGGCGTGTATTGTGAGCCACTGATCCCTGCCTATGTTCGGATATTCGTGAATTTGGCGTTTGAGAGGATTTTTGTGTTGTAGTTAGAAATCTTGAACCCTGAAGCTCAGAAGTGACAGATTTCTTGTTGGTTAAAGAGCTCAGCCCATGGTTTTGGCCCAAGGTCATGCGGATTTCTCCACTGATGTGATAAAACCCTCGTGCATGTAAATTTATGCATAGGGAAAAGAGAAAAGGCCTATGGTAGAGTATTTTGATGGTTTAACAAGATCCAGAGAGATAGTTCATATCACTTAAGTGAATTATCCTAGACCGGGAGGTCATGTCAACCCTAGGAGTGGTGGGTTTTGCATCAAGTCGTATCAGAGAGACATTATGTTTGCAGACAACAGACAGAGTGAAGAAGTGGAAAAGGCGAAAATGGCTATTGAAGGCCATAGACAAGGTCCGAGAGGAGACTACAAGAAAATGAGAAAAGAGGAGATGAATAAAAATCTCAATGAGACAAGAGAGGAGCTCAACAAATTAACATTGCAATGGCAGAGAATGCAATAAGGAAGATGGAGCTATGAGTGGCCCATGAAGGGGAAGGTAAAGTGGCCTATTCAATATTTGATTGAAAGGAAGAAGAAGGAGATGTTGAAGAGGTGGCTGAGGCAAGTGGAAACCCTCAGTCACATAGAGGAGGAGATGGTTTAGATCTGTGAACCAAAAATTGGATAGAGCCTTGATGAGGAGGAAGAGAGATCAATTCAAGATATCGCAGATTTCCAAGCGGGAAGAAATGAAAATTTAGGTTTTCATGTGGGAAAAGAGAAGGTGAGACTGTCTGAGAGTCTTGAGAACTTAGAGGAGAGTTCATATCAGCAAGGAGTGCTGACAGGAGAGAAGGAAGAGGTAGGAGAGAACCCTCATCTGCATGTATATTCATGTGGGTTTGCAGAGCATGTGAATGAAGATGATGAGAAGTTAAATACTTAAAATATCGAGGGGAAAATCGGAGGTTGTTATAACCCTAAGTTGCACCACACATGCTTCCCTGGCATCAGGCCAACTCATATCCCTCCCTTGCCAAAATTATGCTGAACAAACTCTTGAAAATCCTCTTGGGTCAAGGTACACGTGCCCTAACCCACTACTGCACGTGTGTGAACGCTAGAAGGCCTACTACAACCCGTATTTACCTAACAAAACACAAAAATAGGAAAGTTTCCGATGGGACAAAAAGCTATCGGTTAGTTAACTGAAACTCCTGTCCATGCATGGCCGAGAGTTCGTCCAAAACCCTAGCTCCTTCTAGCCTATAAAAGAAGGGGTAGGGGTACCATTTGGAGGAGGAAAAATATAGCGAAGAAACTCTGCCCATTTGTTGAATCCATTTGTCCCAACCCTTTAGCCTTTCCTCAAGCCTAAGGAGAATTAACACGAAGCAGTTGGAGGACAAAATAAGAGGAGGAGCCCAGGATCAGGATCAAGGAGCGGTGGCCGGTCTCGACTTTGATTGTAAGTTGATTCATTTTGAAAATAATAAAAGAATACTTTTCCCGTCCCAATGCATGAGTTATTTATGATTTGTGTAATTTATGCTTAATTTCTAACCCTCAAGTAGAAAAGTAGCATGCATGCGTAGTGTTTTGTCTTGATTGCAGGTTAACTTTGGAAGGAGCAGCGCAAGCAAGCGGTCAAGAGCACAACGAAGGATCTACACCAAACATCAGTAAAAAGGTTAGTAGTTCCTTTCCATGCATGTATCGTGAAAGAGGGGTTTAAGTTTTGGGTGGTAGGTTAAAAGGTCATTTCTTTACGGTCAAAATCTACATGCAAGTCTGACCCTAGTTTGCTAGTCCGTAGGGTATTATTTTCCAACAACAGAATTGGCGACCATACTGGGGAAGATACTCTTTGGGGTTTCCGGATTTAGTTGAGTTTTTGTGTAGTTTAAGAGATTAGATTTTCTGTTTCTTTGCTTGTCCTTTTTTTGTAAGGCCTGAGCTAGTAGGGAACCTGGTTCTTTATACCAGTTTTCCCTGACTATTGCTTGACGGTAATTTTCGGGACACACAGAGGTACACACGGCCTACAGAAGGCCTGCATGCATGTGCCCACGCCCTAACCTTCTATAGCCCGCGTGTGAACGCTTGCTGTAGAGGTTTTAGTAGCGTGTAGGAGTTCAAAGAGCTTGAGAGGTGGTCCTCCTCTTCCCTGTCAGAATTATACATTCTCAGGGGGCTTTTTGGATCATGTCTGAGTCTTGCTGGTTCAAAGTCTTGTCTCAGTTTGCTTTATTGCGTTTTGTTATTCCTTGCAATTATTTTTCTTTTATGTTAAGAAGAAGCATCCAAGCCTTCAAGAGACCCTGGTTATCAATACCAGAGGCCTCTTCCTAGTCTGGGCTACCCGTGTTTATTTTTTTTTTGTAGTTTATACATACACGCGGCCTGTGCAAGTGCAGCCCGTGGGTACACGCACTCTGTTGTAGCTCAGCACGCGTTTTCACGCGTGCTGTTTCAGTGACAGAGGCGTGCTTGACATGTTGCTTTTCAATCAGGGTGGGGCAGTCATCCCCTCCTATGGTGAGAAGTGTTTCTCTCAGGTGTTTGAGCCCAGGGTGGAACAGTCAGTAGGTTAGGGCCTCTTACCCTTAGCCTGTGTTTTCTTAGTTGATAGTTGATAGAAAAGATAAAAAAGAAAAAAATTGTTTTATTGTTTTTAGACAAGCGGAAGAATTTGTGCTTTTTGATTTCCATTGTGTGTCTTTGCTTTGATTATTTGCAATCTGCACTTTAAGCCAGAATTTGTCTTTCTTGGTTTTGTGCTTGTCAACATTTTCCCTTTGTTGCTTCATTTAGCACTTAAAAAAAATATATATATCTCTTTTTCATTTTCTTCGTCGTTTGAAGATTGTGTTTTTGCATCAATATCTAGGGAGAATTCTTTTTGCTCATAAGTTTTTTGCAGTGCATTTAGAGCATAAGTAGCTCGTAGTCGAGCGGAATTCCTTTATGTTTTCTGCATGAAATCTTAGAAAAATTGAAAAGAAAAAGAAGTCTTTCTTTGTGAAAAGTTGTTGATTTTTGCATTTAGTAAAAGTCTTTTGTTTCCAACTTTTTTCATTCGTTTTTTCTTTGAGTCTTTACACATCACCAGTTTCACCTTCATACCTTGTGACGTAAAAAATCCCATAAAAGAAACGCTAATTTAAAATCTATTAGACTTTTTGTTTGTAGGGTTCATACACTAGTTCAGGACTAGGGCCTTGGATTAGGTTGGAGAGGAAACTCTCCAAGGCCACTCAAAACCAAACATTGGAGTTTGTGATAGGGAGTGTAGAAGTCCAGTTTCGTGGAAGTTATCTGAGACCCCCCTCTAACACAGGGGATAAACACGAGGTCGCGTGAGGAAAGGTAGAGGAGATAACCCCTCCAAAGCCGGACCAAGCGTAGTGGAGAACACATATTGAGGATTTTTCTTGGGATTTCGTCGTTTGCATTTTCCACGGGGCTTCGTGGGTCTCGAATCCATTCGAGGTCCTCAATTGTCTTCCGGACCATTTTCTCTCGATACCCTTGATAGGTTTCGGGCTTGATACCCTGCTCATTGTGGTCTACCCGACTATCGACTGTACCCGCCTGGTGACTATTCGCGTGCTGGAAAACTAGTTGCCAATATTTTTAGGGACATACACAGGTGACTGTGGGGGTATACCGCGGTACCTAGGACAGACATCGGGCCACGCTTTGCAGAGTATACTTGGAGGGTGCTTCCGTATTCGAGTTGCACTTGCACCGGTAAGTTGCTCTAGTGTTGGTTGTTGTAACTGTTCTTCAAAATAGTTAGTGATTGCTTGTCTTATCTCTTAGGGGATTCTTTTTAGTGTGTGTTACTGTTTGAACGTGTAGAATACCTTAGTGTGTCTTGGACCTTCTCACACAGTGGAGGATCCCGAGCTCCACCGGTCACGAAGGCTTTTGGGCCTGCCGCCGGTTATACTGGAGCCACCCCCGCCACCATTGAGGTGGAAGCTATACCAACAAGGGTCTTTCGAAGCAACAGGGTTACAAACCATTGTGCCCGAACAAATCCCGGAGGAATCAACCACCAATATTGGCTGGGTTGAAACCCCAACCACTAATACTTGGCCATCGGTCAGTGTACCAATGCAATTTTACGAATGCCTGTCAGTGCCTCACACAGCTATGGAAACAAATGTTGTTACTTCCTCTGGGAATTCTTCCATTCCCACCACCATTGCTACCAAAGGAGAAGCATCTCCTAACTTGCCATCGTCGGTCCGAGCCACCATGGTCTCAGCCGCAACTACATCGCACAGTGGACCGACCCTCTCTATCGCAGTGGCCATAACTCTCTTCACATCTAGTGCGACGGGCTCTCCGTTCTCGTACGGTATGCCTAGTTCGGGCACAAGTCCTACACTCACTCACTCCACCTTACATACTTTGGGTCTAGGGGCAGGGAGCTCTAACACTCCTCTGCAAGGTCAAATTGGGGGCACTTTCGTCCCTTTTAATACTTTTCCTTATGCTGGAGGTCATATCTCTCCTTCATCCCCTTCACTTGGTGGTCTGCATCAGCAGTCCGCCGGGCATCCTGCACACACGAGTTTATTTGGAGTTGGGAGTCAAGGAACACCTGCGCAAACTATGTCGGTAGGTTCATCACCATTTGTTTGTAATAGGATGTTTGGTAACAACACTTTCACATCTACTGCTTTCCTGTCTGGGGGCACTCCCATTTTTGGACAGTCTACTCCGGCGCAGGGTACTATTCCTGTGCCGGGGGCACATATAGTAGGACCTTGGAACTAAGGACAAGGATCCGTTCCCTCCTCTGGAATGTCGTTCTGGGGTAATTCTTTCCACAATCAATGGAACCCTGTACATACTACTATGCCTCTTCCATCAGGACCGACATGGGGTAATCCTTCCCAAAGTCCTTCAAACACGATGCATGCCCAACATTCAATGTCCTTTATGGGGAATCAACCAATGATGTCTCCCCATATGCAAAATCCTTACGCTAGTTAGGGCCATGGTTTCTACTAGAATCTTGGCCAGCAGCCAAACTTTTCCTGGCAACCTGGTGCCAGTCAAACTCTAGGACCCTTTTTCTCAGGCTATCAGCAGCAACCCAAACTACCATTCCTCGCGACGTTACACTTGCTCAATTTGACAAGGTTGTTAAATGATCCTATTTGTCATGATCCACGTTGGCCTCCTATGCCAACGAAGTTTCCTTCACACATTCCAAAGTTCAAGGCCAAGCCTAATGAAGATCCAGGTGATCACGTGACTACCTTCCATCTTTGGTGTTCATCTAACTGATTGAAAGATGACTCCGTCCAGTTGCGATTGTTTCAACACACTCTTATCGAGAGTGCCGTGAAATGGTACATCGAGCTTGATCGCTCAAGATACTCTTCTTTTGGAAAACTGGTGATGGCCTTCCTTAACCATTTCTAGTTACCTGTGAGATATGACGCGGGCACAGAGTTGTTTGCCAATTTCGAACAGACAACCGCGAACCATAGCTCTGATCATATTCGAGAGTGGAGACGCCGAAAGAGTCTCATCAAAGTACCAGTCCCACCAACATTCCTGCTTGAGTGGTTCCTTAAGTCTTTAGTCCCCCAATTATCCAAATACGTCGTGACTTCAGGAGTTTTCTCCGAAGAAGATGCCATCATGAGGGCTCAACAATTCGAGCTCATCTATTCTCAATCTGGTTTATTATACAACATCCTGCCATATGCACCACGATCGATACTGGATAAAACTAGACAGAGAGCTGGACCACATGCCGATGGTATTGTTGGCTCAGCACAAACCAAGCTCGCTAAGCAATTGACAAAGAAATTGCAACAATTATCTATACAACACTCAGCGGCCAACTAGACTACTGCTTTGGCTGCTCCTCCTACCCAAATGTCGAAAGTACACTCCATGCAGACGACTAACCCGAAGGCCACCCAATAGCCTGAAGGGAAGAAAAAACAATGGAAAAAGGGTAAGGGGGAGAAAAAACCCACTGATAATGCTGGTGAGGGCACCACGAAAAAACAAAAGGCGAGGTATCCGTGCAACTTGTGTGTGGAAGACCACCCGACCCATCTTTTTCCTCGACTTGCAGAGGCCCAAAAGTTTATCACACAGCAACAGCAAGCCGTGTTGACTAATCCCTTTCAGCATGGGCAAAATTTATCTCAAGCCTCTACAAGTGTCGAAGGGGGCAACCAAGAAACCTGCCCTCCCCCAAACAATTCCTCATCCATGAACGTATATATGGTTAGGGGTGATGCTTTAATAATGACTAGAGAGCACGACTATAGTAAACTAAGAACCTCTGAGAGGGGTAAAGAGGTCGAGATCCCATCTCTTCCTCTACAGATCGAGAAGACGTTGGGTGAAACAATGACACACATTCCAAAAGGTGCATATAAGAAATCTTCTCACAACCCAAACGCAAGGGCCACCCAGAATTACTCTGTGGTGGAAGATTTATCACAAACCCCTTGTGCGATGTCTGCTTTGGAGGTCCTCCAAAGCTACCCTACTCAGAGGAAATCCTTGTTAACTGCTTTAGGCTCTACTGAGACTTGTAACCCGGGTATAATCATGCTAGATACAACCGAATTAAAACCTCGTCTGCCTTACCACGTAGCATTTAAGATAGTAGTGGCTCATCCCACGAAAAATTTTACATGCAATATATTTCTCACGGTGGTCGATGAGGGTGCCTCGACATGCGTTATGTTGTTAGCATGTTGGAAGGCCATTGGCACGCCCACTTTGTCTCCATCACCTACTCTCCTTACTGCGTTCGACGGTCGTTCTTTCCAACCACATGGCATCGTTCCTTCTTTCCCTGTGCAGTTAGGAGGGAAGACCATGTGCGTCGAAGTGGAGGTAGTTGATGCTCCCCTCGACTATAACCTCCTGTTAGGTCAGAGTTGGACTTATGCTATGCAAGCTGTGGTTGCTACAATTTTTCGAGTCTTATTATTTCCACACGAGGGTTGGATAGTGACCATTGATCAATTTTCCTTCTCTAGGCCTGACCCATCTTTGGGGGCATTCACGGTTCCCATGATTGATAATCCTCATCCCGGTGTCGTTAACGTACGAGTTGGTTTGTGCCCATCCTTGATGGGTACCTTTGATTACCCACCTCCTCATGATGATGTGAAGTTTATATCTAATCACCACAAGGATGAGATTTTTCACGTTTCGTCATTTCGCATGACTTACTTTGCGGATCTGTGGATTCTTCCTTCCCCATCAACCACGATGGATGAGACAGGGCACTCCGACATGTCCATGTCCTTGTCGGCCGCTGAGGTAGCGTACTCTTTAGTCCAACAAGCTTCAACTAACCCTTATCCGACTCCCGCACAAGAGTTGGATCCACTTCTAGAGCCTATTTGGGCTCAGGGTTCTCTTGCTACCACTGATTCGTTAGACTTAGTCTTGCCTTCTGCCAAAGCTGTACTCAAAGTAATGACTAGTCTGGACAAACCTTGGGAAGATCTTAATCACAGATCATATTTCCTCCCAAAGTTAAGCCGAATCAAAGCAGGAGAATTCACCGTGACTATGACTGGAGATAGGTCTTGTCAAACTAATCCCTTAGCTACACACAAGATCTATGTTGAGGGTAATATGGCAACCGTTGCTGAAATGATACCTATCAATATCTCCAGAACCCCTGGCATCATAGACAATGTTTTTGTTAGAGCATATAGCTCCCCCGAGGAGATGCTAGGCATCGACCCATAAAGAGTCTATCACGAGCTAACTTTGTTTTTTTTCAAGCTCGCTTTGAGATCCGAAAGCAACATCTGGCGAGACTGCATTTATGCTTTTCGATCTCGTCCGGATTAACTAAGAAAAGTAACCATTATGGAGTCTTCTTTATGCCCTTTTCAGACTCCTTAAAGATGAAAATATTTTCGAGTGACCTTGTTTCTTCACACTCGTTAAATTGGTCCAGAAGAATGTTCCTTAAATGGGTCTCCTTTTAAGCCCTTTTCAGACCCTCTAAAAATGAAAAGATTGTCGAGCGATCTTGT
The DNA here is from genome assembly GCA_009831015.1 of Picea engelmannii. Taxonomy (NCBI): domain Eukaryota; kingdom Viridiplantae; phylum Streptophyta; class Pinopsida; order Pinales; family Pinaceae; genus Picea; species Picea engelmannii. The sequence continues at coordinate 329,238 of ML780361.1, forward strand.
GACCTTTCACACTCGTTAAACTGAAATTTGAAGTCATGTTTGTCCGGCGGTAGTTTACCCCTTTTTCGGTCCAGACGGTCAACTGTATGAACAAAGGAATACTCTATTGAATTTCCATTCTTTAGAAGAGTATCCTCAGGTAAGATTTTATTCCTTTTTCAGGCCTGAGGGACTAAATTTACGAAAAAGAAACCCCCCCGGAGTCCATAGTTAAGCTCTTTTCAGACTCCCTAAAATTGAAAAGATTGTCGAGTGACCTTATTCTTTCACACTCGTTAAAATGGTCCAGAAGAATATTCCTGACAGAGTCCATAGTTAAGATTTTTTCAGACTCCTTAAAAGTGAAAAAATAGCCGAGTGATCTTGTCCTTGTCACACTCATTAAAATGGTTCTGAATCGACATCTAATCGGTGCTAGTTTATCCCTTTTTCGAACCGACTAGACTATCTTCGAAAAAGGTACCCCGGTGGAGTCTCCTTTTATGCTTTTTCAGACTCTCTAAATATGAAAAACCACTGAGCTTACCTTCTCTGAGCTCGTTAAACTTACATCGAAGGACGTTACCATTGTGTGTTCTATCAACCGCATTTGCATACCTTATCCATCAACCTTGTAACAGTTTTCTTCTGCGTCTTAACACCTTTGGCCGCTGGAGGATTTTTCTCGAGTATCATTTTACTAGAACATCAGTCTTATGCTTGTGCCTCGAGCTTGCATGTTTGCAGTACTCGTTCCTCCATTGTAACGTAATATTCCTTTATTCTTTTTCAAAATCATCAAAAAGAACAAAAAAATCAAATATACCCCAAAAAGAGGATGGGAAAAGTATTTTCTTTATTGGTAGCATAATGAGTCGCCGTTGGATGAAGAACATATGTCCGTTTGATCATCAAACTATGGGATGTAGTACGACCTTAGGAAGATTTTTCTCACTATATAGAGTTGTGTCCTCCACCGTTTGGTTACTCTTCCAAACATATGGAGAGTTTGTGTTGCCTCCTGCTTCGTAGACTTATTATTAACAGATATGCTGCCTGAGTCTTATCACTTGTCATGCAATTATCCAAGGGAAGTTTGTCACTAAGACTGAGTCGGCCCCTCTGCAATATGTCTCTTGTCCGCATACCCGGCCATCCTGAACGTCCAATCAAGTCCTTGTTCGAAATAATTGAAGCCTTCAGTCCGATCATCAATATTATCAAGTCCATAACCGATGAGCCATCGAAGACCTCTGGGTAGTGTAGTTATACACTCATATTACACTCCTACCCAAGTTTTAGAAGATTTTGAAGTTGTTTCTCGAGCTCTGAAGTACAACCATCAGGCCGAATCAGCTTCTGGGAGATGGATACTTTATATGTATATCTTTCTGATTTCGAGAGGTAGCTCCGTTGTGTATTATTCGCGACTACTCTTTATAGTTATTTGACATGGATCTACAGTGTATTTGATTGGTAGCCATGGTTCTATTTTATCCTGAGCATGGGTATGCCCGCCTCGGTGCGACATTTGTTATTTTGCAGATGACACCTCCTGGTTCTTGATCCTTGGGCTCACTCATTCAGCGTATCAGTACAGATTGGTAAAAGATTGGTAATGTATTTTGGCCATCAGATGCTCTTCTGACCTCACACATTAAGGGGCATCTGTTATAACCCTAAATTGCACCACACATGCTTACCTGGCATTAGGCCAACTCATATCCCTCGCTTGCCAAAATTATACTGAACAAACTCTTGAAAATCCTCTTGGGTCAAGGTACACGCTCCGTAACCCACTACTGCACGCGTGTGAATGCTGGCAGGCCTACTACAACCCATGTTTACCTAACAAAACACAAAAATAGGAAAGTTGTTGACAGGACAAAAAGATATGGGTCAGTTAACTGAAACTCCCGGCCATGCATGGCCAAGAGTTCGTCCAAAACCCTAGCTCCTTCTAGCCTATAAAAGAAGGGGTAGGGGTACCATTTGGAGGAGGAAAAATATAGAGAAGAAACTCTGCCCATTTTCCGAATCCATTTGTCCCAACCCTTTAGCCTTTCCTCAAGCCTAAGGAGAATTAACTCAAAGCAGTTGGAGGACAAAAGAATAGGAGGAGCCCAGGATCAGGATCAAGGAGCGGTGGCCGGTCTCGACTTTGATTGTAAGTTGATTCATTTTGAAAATAATAAAAGAATACTTTTCTCATCCCAATGCATGAGTTATTTATGATTTGTGTAATTTATGCTTAATTTCTAACCCTCAAGTAGAAAAGTAGCATGCATGCATAGTGTTTTGTCTTGATTGCAGGTTAACTTTGGAAGGAGTAGCGCAAGCAAGCGGTCAAGAGCACAATGGAGGATCTACACCAAACATCAGTAAAAAGGTTAGTAGTTCCTTTCCATGCATGTATCGTGAAAGAGGGGTTTAAGTTTTGGGTGGTAGGTTAAAAGGTCATTTCTTTACGGTCAAAATCTACATGCAAGTCTGACCCTAGTTTGCTAGTCCATAGGGTATTATTTCCCAACAACAGAGGTGCATTCTGATCATTGCGGGAATCGATATATTCCTTCCAAGAAACCCAACAGAGGCTAGTGCATGTGTTTCACATGAGGAAGTGATGCAGGAGGCATCTAGGGAAGAGGCCATGCGACCAAATGTTTTTAAAAATAACAGCGCATGTATTGGAGGTGTAGAAGAAGGAAGACAACTAACAGAGAGTGTTTTGGAGGAGGAATAAAGAGAAACATCTTGCCAAAGTTTGGAGGGAAGAGAGGACCTTAACCAGGTTTTGATGGTAGGAGAGATCAGAGTATCTCTTTGATAGGTCTTAGAAGAAAATTATAATGAAGATGTTGCTTGTAAGGAATCTAGCATAAAACAAACAGATTATGTCATTTCAGAAGAAAGAAGGAGGAGGAAAGAAAGACATTCAATGGAATTGCTCATAAATTATAGCAAGGGATATGAATGAAGGACAACTGTAGAATTGGAGCCTGTAGCAGAAGAGATATCAGACAACATGGATTTTGTTGATCTGTGTGAAGAATTGGAAGCGATGGGAGAAAGAGTAATAACCCAGAGTAGGATCATACAATATGCCGTGTTAGAGATTGATGAAGAGGAGATACAATAGAGCAGACTGCAAGAGAGAAGTCATCCCATGGGAAAAATGGACATGGAGATATAGGAGATAAGAAGGCATATGTTGAAGTCAGAAACAAGAGGAGGTTGACAAGGGGAGACTATAGTGGCAGGGTACATGAATCCTTGCAACATAAAATATGGAAACCAGGAGGAGATCTTGTAGCAATAGCAGGACTGTAGCATCAGCAACATAAAAGAAGAGGAGTAGGTGGATAGATCTAGAGTGAAGTTTGGGACCCAGGAGGATCCATCACAACAACAACAACAAAGGAGCCATCAGTAGGAGCTCATGATTTTGTCAACAGTGGAGTGTAATACAATAGCATCACCATCAACATTAAATGAGGCCAAGTGGAGGAAAACTCAACATCTATTGCACGCATTCAAATTGGTTTTGGATTCTAAGGAGAGAGTTTCACTTTACTATTTTGAAAATATTGTAATTAAAGGCCCGTAATATTTTGAGGCATGAGCCATTGTAAACAATCCAGGAGATTTTAATTTATTTAATGCCCAAAGGAGTTTACATATTTGGAGCATTGACTCATATATATATTCTAAATGCTCATTTATTTGTAATAATATTAGTGGTAGAATTATTAATTATGATGTGAAAGAACTAGAGTAGTCGAAAGGAAGGCTCGAGAAGCCCCTCCATGTATAAATGTATGTAATCTATGTCCAAAAGAGGTTGTTGAAGATTATTGTATTTTCTCTTGAGATCATTGTGATTACTACGGAGAAAGAGAGAAGTTGAGAGTTGTGGAAACTCTTGTAAATGTTTTCTTGAAGGAATATAATAGAGGACAATTACTTCACATGTATGACTTTGTTTATCTCTAAGTTATTTGGGTAATGTTATGTTATCTATTTTCTCAGTTTATATGCCTATGGGTGTATTTCATGGTTGAATGCATGAACCTTTGATGTTCTTTAAGTTTCAATTGTTTCTCTTCTGAAATCCTCATGCAAGGGGTGCAAATTTGATCCATATGGATGTCAGTGGCCTCCCACCTATTCCAACTGGATCATTTTGGCATTTTTCTAGTTCGACATTTTTTTCCTAGTTTTCGGGTCCCTGACTTCTGGGGACGTTTTGAGGTTCTAAACAATGTTTTTAGGGCTCGCCACAGTCAAAATGTGTAGGGCTCACCACAGGAAACATGTGTATTCCTTGGATACACCTTTCCAACGGGATATTGTGCGCCTAAAAAGAAGATCATATACAAAAGTTACGACACTGAGAAGTTCATGTACTAACTTACCCAAACAAGGCCCACATGACTTTTGGCGCTTCATCTCCTAGGGTTAGGTTTTTGGATGTCTATGGATTTTGACATTCTTGTTTATTGTAAAAGTTCCTTGAGAGCCTCATTGCAATAATATTCTAGAGAATGAGTGAAACCATCACATCTCTTCTCAGAGGTAAGCCGCCACCATTCTAGCAAGCTTGTTTTCCGCTACATTTCACAATTTCATCTTATTTCCTTATTGAATAGAAACCAGTTTTACTGTATATCTCGTATTCTGTGTTAAGCATATTTTGATAATAATTTGTATTCATTTCATTCTTCTCATAAAATATGGATCAATAGTGGCCACACAAGGAGTATGAAGGAAGAGTCATTTATAGACTTGATCGCTCATGAGAGATACAGTGAATTTCGTAGAGCGAGTGCAAGGAGTGCACATATACTTTTTTGAGTATAAAAATATCGAAGGATAGACCTGTGTAAGGAGTGCACAGGGCCAACACTTACTGAAGTGTTGAGAGAGTGTCAAGGAGAGAAAGTGTAAGGAGTGTGCACGAGATTTTTTCTATGTCTCACGCTCAGGAGAAGTAGCGCAAGGTGTCTGGCAAGGTTCAAATCACTTAGAGTGAAAAAGATGAGGAAGAATGGTGAGAAAAGGTCCTTGGATAAATGATTCATTGTTTTGGACGTTGAGAGAACAAGATATATTCAGGAGAAGCCAGAGTTTTTCATAATCGTTAGATCTATAGAAGGTGTGTGGGTGTTAACCCTTTAATTCCTTCAAACTTTGCGAATTCAACAGTTTTAAGGTGTGTGTTGTGGAGGAGACAAATTTCCCAAAGTCTCGAATTCCAAAGTTAATCTAGATCATTGGTAGACAAGGGAGATGTGTCTGCACATAAACCATTATCGAGAAGTCTAACTATCCATTGAACCTAAAGTATTGTTGCAAGAGTGTGCAAAACTCCCGAAGCTCTGAAGCATGGGGACGATCTTAATCGTTGGTGTCAGGGCCACGTGTTGACAGATTGCTACTAATTCAGGAATATGAAAATCCAGTAGAATAGAGGCTTAAAGTTTTTTGGCTCGAGAAATCCTGAAGGTCGTAGTAGATATCGATCGTCTATTGAGAGGGACACATGGATCCGACATTCGGAGGATTTGAAGTGTTGTATCATGAAGAGCTCTCAAGCACAGTGCCGAGAGTAATCTTAGGATTTCCATTGAAGGTGGACATTAGCCGTCTGATTTTCTTTTTCAGAGTTAACGCATTCGTAGGTGTTGCACATTTAGATAGGGAAAACTCCCGAAGCCCGAAGTCCTGAAATTTTCGTGAATTGTAGAAAAAGGCATGTATTGTGAGTCATTGATCCCCACCTTTGTTCGGTTATTCACGAATTCGATGTTTGGGAGGATTTTTGTGTGTTGTAGTTATAACTCCCAAAGCTCGAAGCTCCGAAGTGTTGGAGTTCCTACTGGTTAAAGAGCTTAGACCACATTTTTAGCCCGAGTTCACGTGGATTTATCCATTGATGTGATAAGACCCTTGTGCATGCAAATATGTGTGCAGGGAAAAGAGAAAAGGCATGTGGTAGAGTATTTTGAGGGTTCGAGATGAATAGATAATTCATCTCCCTTAAGTGAACAATCCTAGACTGGGAGGTCGCGCGAACCCCAAGAGTGGTGGGGGTTTGCGTTAAGTGATATCAGAGTGGGATTCTTTTTGCAGATGGCGGAAAGAGAGAAGAAGTGGAAAAAGAGAAAATGGATATTGAAGTCCATAGGAAAGGTCCAAGAAGAGACTTCAAGAATATGAGAAAAGAGGAGATAGATAAAGATCTCAATGAGACCAGAGAGGAGCTCAACAAATTAACATTGCAATGGTAGAGAATGGAGAAAGGAAGCTGAAGGTATGAGTGGCCCATGAAGGGGAAGGTAAAGTGGCTTATTCAATATTTTATTTCCAAGAAGCAGGTCAGACTTTCTGAGAGTCTTGAGAACTCATAGGAGAGTTCAAATCAACGAGTGTTTATAGGAGAGGAGGAAGAGGCAGGAGAGAAGCCTCATCAACGTCAATATTCATGCGGGGTTGTAGACCATCTTAATGAGGATCATGATAAGTTCAATATTTCAACTCTCAAGGAGAAAGATTAGAGGTGCATTCTGATAATTAGGTGAATCGATATATTCCTTCCAAGAATCCCAACATAAGCTAGTGCATTTGTTACACATGAGGAAGTGATGCAGGAGGAATATAGGGAAGAGGCCATGGGGCCAAATGTTTTTAAAACTAACAGTGCATGTGTTGTAGGTGGAGGAGAAGGAAGACAACCAATAGAGACTTTCATGAAGGAGGAATAAGGAGAAATATATTCCAAAATTTTGGAGGGAAGAGAGGACCTTAAACATTCTTTGATGGTAGCGGAGATCAGATTATCTCTTGGAGAGGGATTATAATAAAATTAAAATGAATATGTTCCTTGTAAGGAATTTGACAGACAACCCATAGATTCTGTCATTTCAAAAGAAAGAAGGAGGAGGAAAGAAGAGAATTCAATGGAATTTCTCATAAACTGTAGAAAGGGATATGAATGGAGGACAACTGCAGAATTGGAACCTATAGCATGAGAGAGATAAAACAAAATGGATTTTGGTGATATGTGTGAAGAATTGGAAGCCTTTGGAGAAAGATTAATAACCCATAGTAGGATCGTCCAATAGGTCAATTTGGAGATTGATGAAGAGGAGGAGATGCAACAAATAATATTGCAAGAGAGAAGACAACCCATGGAAAGATGGATAGGGAGATAGACGAGATAAGAAGGTTGATGTTGAATTCTACAAAAGAGATAGTCACCGACAGGTGGAGGCTGACAAGGGGAGACTACAGTGGAAAGATACATGAATCCTTGCAACATAAAATCAAGAAACCAAGAGGATATCTTGCAGTAGCGGTAGGAAAGAAACACCAATAGAAAAAAATCATAGGAGAAGGTGGACAGCTCCAGAGTGAAGTTTAGGACATAGTAGGATCTAGCACAATAGCTGGAGAGGATCCATGAGAAGGAGCTCATGATTTTGTCAGCAACGGAGTATCATACAGGAGCATTTCCATAAAAATTCAATGAGGCCAAGCAGAGGACAACTCAACATCCAACACGCACATTCAAATTGGTTTTGGATTCCAAGGAGAGTGCGTCACTTTAATGTTTTGGAAATATTGTAATTAAAGGCCCATAATATTTTGAGGCACGAGGCATTGTAAATAATCCAGGAGATTGTAATTTCTTTAATTATCAAAGCATTGTATAGATTTGGAGCATCGATTCACATCTATCTTATAAATGCTCATTTATTTGTAATAATATTAGTGGTAGAATTATTTAATTATGATGTGAAAGCACTAGATTAGTCGGAAGGAAGGCTCGAGATGCCCCTCCATGTATAAATGTATGTAATCTATTCCCAAAAGAAGATGCTAAATATTATTGTATTTGTTGTTGAGATCATTATAATTACTATGGAGAAAGAGAGGAGTTGAGAGTTGTGGGAACTTTTTTAAATGTGTTCCTGAAGGAATATAGTAGAGGATATTTACTTCACATGTATGAGTTTGCTTATATCTGAATTATTTGGGTAATGTTATGGTGTCTATTTTTTGTGTTCATATCCATGTGTGTGTACTTCATGGTTGAATGAATAAACCTTTGATTTTCTTTAAGTTTCAATTGTTTCTCTTCCAAAATCCTCGTGCAAGGAATGCACAGTGACCGTGCAAGGAGTGCGAAGGCAGAGACATTTACCGACTCGATAGCTCAGGAGAGATAAAGTGAATTTCGTAGAGTGAGTGCAAGGAGTTTACATATACTCATTTGAGTATAAAAATCTTGAAGGATAGACCCTTGCATGGATTGCACAGGGACAACACTTAGTGAAGTGTTGAGAGAGTCTCAAGGAAAGCGAGTGCAAGGAGTGTGCAGGATATTTTTTCTAAGTCTCAAGCTTGGGAGAAGTAGCGCCAAGTGTGTGCCAAGGTTTGAATAATTTAGAATGACAAAGCTCAGAAATAATATCCAGAAAAGGTCCTTGGAGAAAATATTCATTTTGTTTGGAGGTTGAGCAGACAAGATCCGTTTGGGAGAAGCCATAGTTTTTCACAACCATCAGATTTGGAGAATGTGTGTGGGTGTTAACCCTTTAAGTCCTTTGGACTTCACAAATTCAGTAGTTTTAGGGTGTGTGTTGTGGAGAAGAAAAATCTTTTGAAGTCCTAGAGTCCGACGTTAATTTGGACCATTGGTAGACAGGGGACACCCTCTAGTGATCCTAAAGTGTTGTTGCAAGAGTGTGAAAAACTTCCAAATCTCTGAAGCCTAGACCAAATCTTAACTGTAGGTGTTAGGGCCACATGTCTGCAGAATCCTAGTGATTCCAGAATCCGACAGTCTGAGAGAATAGAGGCATAAAGTGTTTTGGCTCGAGAACTACTGAAGTCTAGAAGGACAAAGCAGATATCGAATATTTGTTGACAGGGACACATGGATCATAGATCCAACCCTTAACTAGTACAATGTTTAGAGAATTTGAAGTGTTGTATCATGAAGAGATCTGAATCCCAGAGCCCAAAGTACTCTTCGACCGTCGATTGAAGGCGGATGTCAGCCATCTAATTTTCCAGTTTGGAGTTCACGCATTCAAAGGTGTTTCACATTTAGACAGGGAAAACTATCGAATCCTAGATTACCATAATTTTCATGAACCATAGATCAATGCGTGTATTGTGAGCCATTGATCCCTACCTCTGTTCGACTATTCACAAATTTGAATTTCAGGAGGATTTTTTTTTTTTTGTAGTTAGAGCTCCTGAAGCCTGGAGCTCCGAAGTGTTGGAGTTCCTACTATTTAAAGAGATTAGCCCACGTTTTTTTCTTGAGGTCACATGGATTTCTCCATTGACGTGATAAGACCCTCATGCACACAAATTTATGTGTAGGGAAAAGAGAAAAGGCCCATGGTAGAGTATTTCGAGTGTTCATAAAGAGCCCGAGAGATAATTCATCTCCCTATAGTGAATGATCCTAGACCAAGAGGTTGTATGAACCCAAAGAGTGGTGGGGGTTTGCATCAAGTGGTATCAGAGTAGGATTCTGTTTGCAGAAAATAGACAGAGAAAACAAGTGGAAAATGCAAAAATGGCCATTGAAGACCATATAAAAGTTTTGAGAGGAGACCGCAAGTAGATGAGCAAAGAGGAGATGGATAAAGATCTCAATGGGACCATAGAGGATATCAACATATTAAATATACAATGGAATATAATGTAGCAAGGAAGATGGAGGTATGACTGAACCATGAAGGGGAAGGTAAAGTGGCATATTCAATAGTTGATTTCCAGGAAGTAGAAGCAGATGTTGAAGAGGTGGCTGAGGCAAGTCAAAAACCTTAGTGATATATAAGAGGAGATGGTTTACATCTGTGAACCAAAAAATGGAGAGAGACTCGATGAGGAGGAAGAGGGATTAGTTGAAGATCTCACAGATTGATAAGAGGGAAGAAATGAAAATTTAGGTTTCCATGTTGGAAAAGAGGAGGTGAGAATGTTTGAGAGTCTCGATAACTCAGAGGAGAGTTCAAATTAGCAAGGACTATTGACATGACAGGAGGAAGAGGCAAGAGAGAATCCTCATCATCATGAATATTCATGTGGGCTTGCAGACCATGTGAATGAATATGATGAGAACTTAAATACTTCAACTCTTGAGGAGGAAGATTAGAGGTGCATTCTGATCATTGTGGGAATCAGTATATTTCTTTCAAGCAACCCAATAGAGGCTAGTGCATGTGTTACACATGAGGAAGTGATGCAAGATTCATCTATGGAAGAGGCCATGGGGCCAAATGTTTTTGAAACTAACAGTGCATGAGTTGCAGGTGGAGGAGAAGGAAGAAAGCCAACAAAGACTATCATGAAAGAGGAAGAAGGAGAAACATATTCCAAAATTTTAGAGGGAAGAGAGGACCTTAAACATGTTTTGATGGTAGAAAAGATTAGAGTATCTCTTGGAGAGGGATTAGAAGAAAATTACAATGAGTATATTTCTTGTAAGGAAGGTGACAAAAAACCCACATATTCTGTCATTTCAGAAGACATAAGGAGGAAGAAAGAAGTGCATTTAGTGGAATTGCTCATAAATTGTAGCAATGAATATGAACGAAGGAAAACTACAAAATTGCAACCTGCAATAGGAGATAGGGAAGACAACATGTATTTTTCTAATATGCGTGAAGAATCACAATCCCAGGGAGAAAGACTAATAACCCAGAGTAGGCTCATCCAATAGGTTAATTTGGATATTGATGAAGAGGAGGAGATGAAGCATAGAGGACTGCAAGAGAGAATATAGCCCATGGGAAATCTAGATAGGGAGATAGAAGAGATAAAAAGGATTATGTTGAAGTCATCAAAAGAGACAGTCAACAACTGATGGACGCTGATAAGGGGAGACTACAATGGAAAGATCCATGAAGCCCTACAACATAAATTCTGGAAACCAAAAGGAGAGCTTGCAGAAGTAGCCGAACAACAACATCATCAACATAAAAGCAAAGGAGCACGTGGATAGCTCCTGAGTGAATTTTGGGACCCAAGAGGATCCAGGACAACAACATAAGAGGAGCCATGAGTAGGAGATCATGATTTTGTCAATAGTGGAGTTTGATGTAGGAGAATCACCATCAACATTCAATGAGGCCAAGTGGAGGACATATCAGCATCTAGTGCACAAATTCAAATTGGTTCTGGATTCCATGTAGAGTGAATCACTATAATGTTTTGAAAATATTGTAATTAAAGGCCCACAATATTTTGAGGCATGAGCCATTGTAAACAATCTAGGAAATTGTAATTTCTTTAATTCCCAAATTATTCTACATATTTGGAGCATAATCTCATATCTATATTGTAAATGATCATTTATTTGTAATAAGCTTAGTGGTATAATCCTTTAATTATGATGTTAACGCACTAGAGTAGTCGGAAGGAAGGCTCAAGAATCCCCTCCATGTATAAATGTATGTAATCAATGTTGAAAAAAGGTTGTTGAAGATTATTGTATTTTATCTTGAGATCATTGTGATTACTACAGAGAAAGACAGAAGCTAAGAGCTTGGGAACTCTTGTAATTGTTTTACTAAAGGAATATAATAGAGGATATTTACTTCACATGTCTGAGTTTATTTATCTTTGATTTATTTGGGTAATGTTATGCTATCTATTTTCCGTGTTTATATTCCTATGTGTGTATTTCATGGTTGAATGAATGAAACTTTGATGTTCTTTAAGTTTCAATTCTTTATCTTCTAAAATCCTTGTGCAAGGAGTGCATAGTGGACACACAAGGAGTGTGAAAGTGGAGTCATTTACAAACTCGATAGCTTAGGAGAGATAGTGGGAATTTCGTAGAGTGAGTGCAAGGAGTGCACATATACTTGTTTTAGTATAAAAATATTGAATGATAGACCCATGCAAGGATTGGACAGGGCCATTACTTAGTGAAATGTTGAGAGAGTCTTAAGGAGATCGAGTGCAAGGAGTTCACATGCTATTTTTTCTAACTCTCAAGCTTAGGAGAACTAGTGAAAGGTGTGCGCCAAGGTTCTAATCACTTAGATTGACAAAGCTCAGGAAGAATAGCAAGTGAAGGTCCTTGGCAAAAGGATTCATTTTGTTTGGAGGTTGGGCTGATGAGATCTGTTCGAGAGAATCTTATGTTTTTCAAAACCATCAGATCTAGAGAAGGTGCTCGAGTGTTAACCCTTTAAGTCCTTTCAAATTCATGAATTCAATAGTTTTAGGGTGTGTGTTGTGGAGGAGACAAATTTCCCGAAGTTTCGGAGTCCAAAGTTAAGATGGATTGTTTGTAGATGGGGGACACGTGTCCATAGATAAACAATTATCAGGAAGTCCAGCTATCCATTGAGCTTGAACTGTTGTTCCAAGAGTTTACAAAACTCATAAAGCTCCAAAACCTAGAGTAGATCTTGACCGTTGGCATCATGGCCATGTGTCGACAGATTGCTAGTGATTCAAGAATCCTACAGTCTGGGAGAATAGAGGCGTAACGTGTTTTAGCTCAATAAATCCCGAAGGTTGGAGTATATATCGACCATTTGTTGAGAGGGACATGTGGGTCATAGATCCAAACCTTCACCAATTCGATGTTTGGAGGATTTTAAGTGATGTATGATGAAGAGCTTTGAAGCTCGACACTCAGAGTAATTTTAGGTCGTCGGATAAAGGCAGACGTCAGCCATCCAATTTTCCAGTTTGGAGTTCATGCATTTGGAGGTGTTTCACAATTAGATAGGGAAAACTCTCAAAGCTCATAGTCTCATAATTTTCATGAACAGTAGATCAAGGTGTGTATTGTAAGCCATTGATCCCCACCTCTGTTTTCCTATTCGCGAATTCAATGTTTGGGAGGATTGTTGTTTGTTGTAGTTAGAAATCTTGAAGGTAGGAGCTCTGAAGTGTCAAAGTTCCTACTGGTTAAAGAGATTAGCCCATGGTTTTTACCCAAGGTCACATGGATTTCTCCGCTGACATGATAAGACCCTCGCGCATGAAAATTTACACACAGGGAAAAGATAAAAGGCCTGTGGTAAAGTATTTCAAGGGTTCAACAAGAGCCCGAGAGCTAATTCATCTCCCTTAAGTGAACACTCCTAGATTAGGAAGTTGTTTGAACCCCAAGAGTGGTGGGGGTTTGCATCACCTTCCTTGTATATGTGTCCCTATATGTGATTGTTAACACTATAGCCCGCGTACAAGCACACAAATAACGTTTTTATAAGATTTAACTCAAAAATTGGCTTTCCTTTGGCAGGATCGTGCTTGAATGTAGAGAGAGGGAGAATGAAGAAGTAGATGCAGCAGTGGAAAGGAATGCAGAAGCCCAACTAGATATAAAAATATGTGGCCTTTACAAATTTTGGGCTCTCAAATGAATGGGCTATGTTATCCCCATTTTTTAGGGATAACTAGGAGACCATGTCTCGAGGCCCACAGGTCCTAGAAATGGAGTACTGAGAGAAGGATTGACCTTAGTATGGCCCTAGAGGGCCCATTATTTTCTTCTTCCATCAGCTTTGTCTTGTCAGAAGCAACAACATCCATCACCATTGGCTTGGTCTTGTATCGGAAGAAGTTCTTGCTGCATGAGGTAATTGGTCCAGGTATCATGGTATGTGTCACTTTTGGTCATCAAAACCTTTAAATATATGCATCTGATTCCTTTTATCTCTAACAATTTCTTGGATCTTACATTATCCCACTTGACCATGCTTGGGGAAATTGACAGGGTGCCCTAGCAAGCCTGTGCCCATAGGTCTTGGTTTTCCATTGGGGGGTTTCTAAAAATCCATCATCCACTCCCATCATAGCACCACTGTTTCATCTGATCTCCCGCTCATTTATCCCATTCCCCTTGTCCAGGCATTGGGTTGACCTATTTGTAGGATTGCACCTTGTCTCTTGGGAAGAAGGGGCTAAAGGCCTATAAAGTAAAAGCAACTGGTAAAAGATAAAAGCCTAAAAATGAAACCTCGAGATGCTTTTCCCAAGGATCCCCGAAAAGGAAATAAAAGACCTCTCAGGAAGAAACAAGAGGGACCCAGAAAATAAAAAAATACCTAGTCAGAGGATAGTGGGTCTCATCACGAGTCGGCCTATTAGGTTCATGGGTACCTAATATTATGACATTTCCACCATCTAGTTACCATGCCAAGGTAGTGACCTTTGGTTGCATAGCCAAGGGAAAGGGGGTCTCATCATGATCCAACCTTCTCATCTATGTGAAATTACTTGTGGGTAACACTTTCAGCTCTGGTCACCATGCCAAGGCAGTGTCCTCTGGTTAGCCCTTAAATAAAAGAAAAAGAAGAAGAAAAAGAAAATAAAAGAATAAAGCAAGAATGGGCTTGGAAAAAATGCATCCATGACAGGTACAACTCACCTTCTACAAAGGCACCCACAGATAACATTATGCATCCTTGGCTCTCACTACACCCACATGTCTCGAAATCCCCTAGCCACATCACCTCACTTAAATGGCTTGGATGAAATTCTCCTGGAAACTTTCCTTTTCTTGTGGATACTAGCCCAATAGGACATTTTGTCTTTTGTCTCCAATCTTGTATTGTAGGTTTTTGTAATGTCTTTGAGATATTGACTGATGCATTAGGGTTTTACGCATATGTTTAATAATATTGATGATGAGATGTGATTAACATTGCTATGATCCCAGTGACTGATGAGCCCGTGGAGGCCATAGATTTTGACGTGCAGGACCGTGCCCGATGGACAAGTACCATTTGGACCGGTACACATGGGGAGATGATCAGTTCGGACCTCCATGGGGCTGAAGACCTCACCAGATGGATGTTGAGACCCCATAAGGGGGGAAGAGATAGGATGGTGGTTGACCATGGTTTTGCATCGGAGAAGAAGAGGATGTTCCATCAGAGGCACTTTGGCAGAGCCCGACCTAGGGGGATTGACCCACTTCCAGTGAAACGCTTGCCCTGGATGGCCTAGGACATCACCTATGGACTCATGACATCATATTGAGCATGTGGTAGTTTGATAGGGCAGTTGGCATGTGTGGCATGATGGAAAGGCCCAAAGAAGGCTAACATTTTTCTCTTTATTGCTGCATTTTCCCTAAAAATGGGCTAACGTCTCCCTTAGAAGGGGTGATGTATCACATTCATCTCAATTAGGGTTTTAATTTGACAATTTAATGTAAAAACAATATTATTTTGGTATTATGGCCTTGTCGACCTTTTTATGACCTAAAAAGTAAAATTAGGTCATTGATACACTATATATTGAGGGTTTTGACTCTCATTTTATCATCATCTATCACTCACTCATTAGTGAGGTCTAATTTTAGCACCTTATTGGGGTTTTTGGCTGATTTAAGAGAGGCGTACTTGTTGAAGGAGGACTTTTTTGGAATTTATGGTGTTTCTCTTGAAGGAAGGTTTTACAACTAGGGTTTGCATGGTTATTTCTTCATGACTTGTAAGTGTTTTTCTGAAAAACTTCTTATTGAATGGTTCTAGTTTAAATTTCTTGCACATTACTTATAAATTTGCTTAATCAAAACCCTAGGTGACAAGCACATTTAATTGGTCCTTGTCTCATGTCCCCTAATAGATAAATTTTCATCCATTGAAGAAGGAAGAGAGAGCCTAGCCATAGCTACACTCTCATTTCTTCTTCTCCCTGAGCTAGCTGTACTATCCAGAAGCCAAAGAGAGTGAGAAGTCCTTGGCCTAGTTCTTCTACACTAGGGTCGTACCATTCTAGGGTTTGCTGAAAAGGCCTTGTTGTAGAAACACCTTGCCTCTTCAAACCTTAATGCTTTGGTTGTCTTTGCTTTATCTTCGGCTAGTTGTTTTGCCAAATTGATATAAAGAAGGAGGAGAAAGCACGAGGCCTTGCTTTAGCAACACCAGAGTGAGCCTCTCTCCCCTAGGGTTTTGTTTCTGAAGCCCTACTATTGTAGTACTTCAGAACCGTTCCCTCTATTCTTTAGTCAGCCTCCTTCAACTCTTGTGTCCTTCTTATTGACTCCATTAAACCCTAAGGCACTGATCTAAGCCTCCAACATTGAAGTGATTTGATCCTAAACAATCTCAAAATACTTTTTTTGATTTGAAACCCTAGTCCTATTGTTTCTGTCATCATTGGCTATTATCATCATTGTGCAACAACATTTTTCCTTATAAGCAATTGAATGGTGTTTAAAGAATTTTTTAAATGAAGGAATTATTGGATATATTGATTGCTACATGATTTTGGTATTTATTGGTGGAGTGATATTATTTCATTGCTATATTGACAAACATTGACTTCGTCAATATTTATTGTTATAATTTCTTATATGTTGAATTAGCAGATGATCTTTGATATATGAAGTACTAACCAAGATTTGGATGTATAAGTTTCTTGTTGCTTTGTCTCGGACAAGTGATTTTATTCTTCTTTGGTCACTTCTTATTATTGGCTATTTAGCTGGATCTTCTGCTCGATGGTGAATTGTGAGGGGGATTTACACTTTTTCCTTATCATCCTTCACCTTCTCAAAGCTCCAGGTCACTAGGGACATCTCCCTTGGGCCTTACCACCCATAATAGAAAGAACCATCCCATTGAGGTGACATTGGGTGGGATTGGTTCATGTTACACCGGTTTATCCCTTTATCTTCTGACCTATTACCATAAGTGCAAATTGTGCGATAAAATTTTGGTGCCGTTACCAGGGAACATTGAGCCAATTCTCCTGAAACAAAAAATATTTTCGGTAAGCCTTGCCTCAAGAGCCTTATCTCAAAAGCTTACCTGGCGACTCCACTAGGGTGTTTTCCATATTTCTTTGATAGTTTCAAGAAAACTATCTGGTGACTCCACTGATGATGAAGCCAACAATGACTTCACAATGGGATCCCAAGAATTACAAGCCTTTAGACATGAGAAAAATCCCTGGATACCCACACCAAATGCCCTCGATAAAAGAAATATGGCTCCCTAGATTCACTGGTAGCAATGGGGAAGGAGCTGACTCTCACGTAAATAATTTTAATTCTTATTTTGGACTCCATTCTGTCGATGATGATGCCGAAGATGTAGTGATGAAAACTTTTCCCACCACTCTTCACGGGAATGATAAAAAATGGTATGATGATCTTCCTGATGCTAGAATAACCTCCATTAACTAGCTAGAAGAGGTCTTTCTCAAAAAATGGGGCATAAGATTGGGAGACATCTTAGTACTGCTAACAAGATTCAAACATATAAAACAAGTTGAGAATGAAACCCTATTTGAATTCTAGAATAGGTTTGAGGGCACTCTATGTTAGATTCCTAGAAGCGATCATCCTGAGGACAAGTATATTGTCCATCTCTATACCCATGCGATCCTGACACACCTAGGCTTACCTCTCAGTAAAAAGGGCCCAAGGACACTCAATGAATCTTACAACATGGCTACAGGAATTGAACGAAACATCTCCTTATCTGGGATAAAAGACCTCTTCACCTCAGGTACTCTTAGTATGGAAAGTTTGCTTTCCCTTGAAAACTTCATTGATGATTTCCAGGAAGAAGTGGAACAAACCATCATTCAAGAAGGGATTGTTGAAGACATGGCTGAGGAGATGGAACCCAAGCAAAATGATGAAGTATCAACCTATGTCCCTCCCTCTGATAAAGAAATCCAAAAACCTGTTTCTCCTGCACGACAAAAGGACGACGCGGTTAGTTGCTTTCCTTTTCAGGATTCCAATAACACCTTTTTCCATTATTTAGGAAATGAAGGAGAAATGGAAGCCTTGAACAAAATGAATATTCCTTGTTGTACAATCAAAAACAAAGAAGCGGTCCATGAGGATAAAAAAATAACCCATGTTGAAAATGCCAAAGTCCTCAAAGCCCCTGCACAAGAAGAAACGGTAAGTTTCCTTCCTCTCCTCGTTTTTTATGATGCTTTACTTTATGATGAAGGAAGTGAGGAGGAGGAGAATTTTTTTTTGAATGTTTCAAAACATGCATGTTATGACACAGATAGTGACATTGTTGATAACATTGATGAGTTCATACATGTTGGAAGATGTAAATTGGATGTAATCGATTTTGGTATGGACCCCATTTATGATATTGAGAATCATTCCCAACTGTTGGCTTTACAGTTATCATGACAAATTATCTTTGATTTTGACCAGTGGCAATAGGGAGATGATATATTTACCAATGCTCCCCAAACACCCAAGGTTGACCTAGTACCATGTTTTCCTTATGACTTTCAGTCTTACCTTGAATGTTTTGAAGATTATTCCTCCGAGAACTTGGATTCATTCTATGTAGAATATTATCAACCACCATTGTGCTCGGTTTTTGGTGGGAGTAAGAACATTGTTTGCCTAAAGAAGGATTCTTGTGATCTTTTTCTCCAGCCACCTGTTATTACTTTACCCTGCTATTTCATTAAAGGTGTAGTTGGGAATTGTAGCTTCTTCTTTGAGTTTCCTCTAAATAAAACCCGAGAATCCAAGGGTTGGTTGAAAACTACAGATTTCAGTCTATCATCTTAGATTTTCAATCTTCCCTTGAGGATTTTCCAGTCATCTGATACATATTTGTCAATCCCTTCCCATACCTCAGAGTATGAGAATGTCCTAGGTAGCCATTTTGCAGACCCTTTGAGTCAGTGTTATGAACCTTTGACTTTTCATGACCCCTTCCTGAAGTGGGTTGAGTAATTTCCTCCAAGATTTACTTGGCATAATTTTGTCCCTCCCACCCACCTCCATGAGTTAGACTTTGTGATTCTCGATGATTTGATACATTCTCTAACCCATGTTATTTTTGTGCTTGATTTATCACTATTTTGGTTTATGATGAAGCACAAACGAAGGTACCGTGGGACGTTGCTGGATTGGCTTCACTAGTTGTTTGACTACACCAACATCTAGCCAATAGGTAAGTACAGGTAATTACTTCACTTTATATTCACATTTATGATTGCTTTATTTATGTATCTATACATATGTTGGGGTGGCATTACCGCCCCATTTTTTTTACTGATGTCCCTACGAGATTGAGCAGATCTACAGGTTATTCCAGATATGTTGAGGTTCTCATGCGCTCTACGGTGAGCACATGTCCCTGAGTTGGAGCCAGATGTTATCCCTGTTTTTTAGGGATAACTAGGAGATCATGTCTCGAGGCCCACAGGTCCTAGACATGGAGTACCGAGAGCAGGATTGACCTGAGTATGGCCTTGGAGGGCCCATCCTTTTCTTCTTCCATCATCTTTGTCTTGTCATCAGAAACAACATCCATCACCATCGGCTTGGTCTTGTATCAGAAGAGGTTCTTGCTCCATGAGGTAATTGGTCAAGGTATCATGGTATGTGTCACTTTTGGTCATCGAAACCTTTAAATATATGCATCTGATTCCTTTTATCTCTAACAACTGCTTGGATCTTACATTATCCCACTTGACCATGCTTGGGGAAATTGACAGGGTGCCCTAGCAAGCCTATGCTCATAGGTCTTGGTTTTCCACTGGGGGGTTTCTGAAAATCCATCGTCCACTCCCATCATAACACCACTATTTCATCTTATCTCCCCCTCATTTATCCCATTCCCCTTGTTCGGGCATTGGGTTGACCTATTTGTAGGATTGCACCTTATCTCATGGGAAAAAGGGGATAAAGGCCCAGAAGGTAAAAGCAGTTGGTAAAATACAAGAGACTAAAAATGAAACCTCGAGATGCTTTGCCCAGGGATCCCCGAGAAGGAAATAAAAGGCCTCTCAGCAAGAAACAAGAAAGAACCGGAAAATAAAAAACAATACCTAGTTAGAGGATACGGGTCCTCATCATGAGCCAGCCTATTAGGTTCATGGGTACCTAACAGTATCACATTGACACCATCTGGTCACCATGCAAGGGCAGTGACCTTTGGTTTTATAGCCAAGGGAAAGGGGGTCTCATTACGATCCAACCTTCTCATCTCTGTGAAAGTACTTGTGGGTAACACTGTCAACTCTGGTCACCATGCCAAGGCAGTGTCCTCTGGTTATCCCTTAAATAAAATAAAAATAAGAAGAAAAAGAAAATAAAAAAATAAAGAAAGAACGGGCTTGGAAAAAATGCATCCATGATAGGTACAACTCGCCTTCTACAAAGGCACCCATAGATAACATTATGCATCCTTGGCTCTCACTACACCCACATGTTTGGACATCCTTTAGCCACATCACCTCACTTACATGGCTTGGATGAAATCCTCCTGAAAACTTTCCTTTTCTTGTGGATACTAGCCCAATAGGACGTTTTGTATTTTTTCTCCAATATTGTATTGCAGGTTTTTGTAATGTCTTTGTGCTATTGACTGATGTATTAGGGTTTTATGCATATGCTTAATAATATTGATGATGAGATGTGATTAACATTTCTATGATCCCAGTGACTGATGAGCCCATGGAGGGCATAGCTTTTGATGTGCAGGACTGTGCCTGATGGAAAGGTACCATTTGGTCTGGTACACATGGGGAGATGCTCAGTTTAGACCTCCATGGGGCTGAAGAGCTCACCAGATGGATGCTGAGACCCCATCAGGGGGGCAAGGACAGGATGGTGGTTGACCAAGGTTTTTCACAGGAGAAGAAGAGGATGTTCCATCAGAGGCACTTTGGCAGAGCCCGACCTAGGGGGATTGACCCACTTCCAGTGAAACATTTTCCATGGATGGCCCAGGACGTGACCTATGGGCTCATGATGTCATCTTGAGCATGTGGCAATTTGACAAGAAAGTTGGCATGTGTGGAATGATGGAGAGGCCTAAAGAGGGCTAACATTTTTCTCTTTATTGCTGCATTTTCCCTAAAAAGGGGATAACGTCTCCCTTATAAGGGGTGACATCTCACTTTCATCTCAATTAGGGTTTTAATTTGACAATTTAATGTAAAAAAAATATTATTTTGGTATTATGGTCTTGTCGGCCTTTTTATGACCTAAAAAGTAAAATTAGGTCATTGATACACTATATATTGAGGGTTTTGAATCTCATTTTATCATCATCTATCACTCACTCATTAGTGAGGTCTGATTTTAATGCCCTATTGGGGTTTTTGGCTGATTTAAGAGAGGCGCACTTGTTGAAGGAAGGCTTTTTTGGCATTTATTGTGTTTCTCTTGAAGGAAGGTTTTACAACTAGGGTTTGCATGGTTATTTCTTCATGAATTGTAAGTGTTTTTCTACAAAACTTCTTATTGAATGGTTGTAGTTTAAATTTCTTGCACATTACTTATAAATTTTTTGAATCAAAACGCTAGGTGACAAGCACATTTAATTGGTCCTTGTCTCATGTCCCCTGATAGAGAAATTTTCAGCCATTGAAGAAGCAAGAGAGAACCTAGCCATAGATACACTCTCATTTCTTCTTCTCCCTTAGCTAGCTGTACTATCCAGAAGCCAAAGAGAGTGAGACGTCCTTGGCCTAGTTCTTCTACACCAGGGCCGTACCATTATACGGTTTGCTGAAAAGGCCTTGCTGTAGCAACACCTTGCCTCTTCAAACCCTCATGCTTTGGTTGTCTTTACTTTATCTTTAGCTAGCCGTTTTTCTAATTTGATGTAAAGAAGGAGGAGAGACCATGAGGCATTGATTTAGAAACATTGGAGTGAGCCTCTCTCCCCTAGGTTTTTTTTTTTTGAAGCCCTGCTATTGCAACACTTTAGAACCCTTCCCTCTAGTCTTTAGCCACCCTCCTTCAACTCTTGCGTCCTTCTTATTGACTCCATTAAACCCCAAGGCACTGATCTAAGCCTCCAACGTTGAAGTGATTTGATCCTAAACAATCTCAAAATACTTTTTTTGATTTGAAACCTTGGTCCTATTGCTATCGTCATCATTGGCTATTATCATCATTGTGCAGCAACGTTTTGCCTTATAAGAAATTGAATGGTGTTTAAATCATTTGTTGAATGAAGGATTGATTGGATATATTGATTGCTACATGATTTTGGTATTTATTGGTGGAGTGATATTATTTCATTGCTATATTGACAAGCATTGACTTCGTCAATATTTATTGTTATAATTGCTTCTATGTTGAATTAGTATATGATCTTTGATATATGAAGTACTATCCAAGATTTGCACGTATAAGTTTCTTGTTAATTTGTCCCGGACATGTGTTTTTCTTCTTCTTTGGTTACTTCTTATTATTGGCTATTTGGCTGGATCTTCTGCTCAGTGGTGACTTGTGAGGGGGGATTTACACTTTTTCCTTATCATCCTTCACCTTCGCAAAGCTCCAGGTCACCAGGGACATCTCCCTTGGGCCTTACCACTCAGAATAGAAAGAACCATCCCATTGAGGTGACATTGGGTGGGATTGGTTCCTATTACACCAGTTTATCCCTTTATCTTCTGACCTATTACCATAAGTACAAACTCTACGATAACAAGGTCTCAAGTGAGGTTACTCAAAAAGATCATAAACTATTGGGATCCAAAGATAGAGGCCTTCAATCTTGACAGGAAACCGTTGAGGATTGAATTATATGACATATATTTCATTACAGGAATGTCTCACCGGGGTGAGGTATTGAATATCAAGGCCCCGGGGGATGGGGGTGGTATTACCATGGAGGATTACATTGCCACCCACTGTGTTGTAGACACAGACAAAGTAGGGAGCTAACTCCCAATCAGGGTGATCGAAAAAGTGATTTTGAAGATCATCATTCTTGTTCTTCCATGGATCTCTGGGTCGACCTTGTTGCACCAGGCTTCAAGGAAACTCATATTCTACACACTGGAGTGTTTATGAACCACTATTTATGATTGGTGTACCTCACTATTGACTAACATGAAGAGTCATTTGATGGATTCCAAACAAGGGAGGAAGAGAAAATTCAGTTTTGCATCCATATTGTGCAGTTTTTTCTCTGAGCGGGTTCCAAGTTTAAGCCCTAGAGTGGAGATCATTCCACATGGACTGCGTGATCCAACTATTTCACGATGGACCGATGTTATGAGGTGGCTAGGAGGTTGTAGGGTGCCAACCCCCTACAATGATGAGTTTTTTTTTGGTGGTGCTACATGTGATAGTCATTGACGAATACCCCTATGCTAGGATCGAATACAGAGGGGATACAAATATGCATTTTCCACTAGGCTCCACCTATGATGATATTGGTAAGAAATGTTTTTATATATTTCTACTTTTTTTGTTTTTCAAAAAGACTAAAAAATGCAAATATTTTTGTATGGTATCAAGTGTTAATAATTTCTCCGTCATGTAAATGTAGGCCCACAATGACCGGATGGATTCCCATGACATTGGCGGAGGAACCGGGGAGATGAGCATGCGGGAGGAAATGCATACAGAGTGCTACAAAATGTGTAGGGGAACTTGTCTCGATTGATGCACAAGATTCTTATGGTTCAGGTGGAGGATCTGCTAGAGGCTATGCAACATAAGGTGGTCAATGTGTCGCGTGTGTGGGTGTGAATCTTCCAATGTATCAAAAAAGACATATTGTTCTATCATGATACACATCTGACACCACATGAATATATTTAATGTTCATATATATATACCATCCATATATGTATTTTAAGGGTGTGAGCCCTATTTTGTACTATGACACCATATTTTTTGAAAATATGAAATACAAAAATCGGTCTTCAACTTTACTTATATATGTACATATATGAATGTGTTTTTTTTACTTCAATTCCATGACAAATTACAATCTAAAACATAATAACCATATGCATCAGATACATGAGTAGAACTTATAGGTATATAATTATAAGTAATAAAATCAAGGTATCATTCCAAAAGTCATACCCCTAGGAATCATTGGATCATAGTAGGGTCTCACACATGGTAAATTACATTTAACTGACATAAAACTAACTGGGAGTCTAGGAAAACCTCTAAAGAGTGTACACCATGTGAAATTACATCACGTAAAATATCTATAACGGTGATATACTTAGCCACATTATTCATTGATGGCTCCAGACAAACGCCACCTAAAGATACCAGTTGGTCTTCGGGTGAGTAAATTACCCACGCAGTGGAAGCCATGTTTTGTGTATGATGACTAGCACTGTCTACGACTCCTAAGTAAAGTAAAGACACCATTGACATCTTTCAACCAAGAGAAAACTTGATAAACAATCCGATGACACAATGGAAAAGATGCATATACACTAAGATACACTAGTATACAAAGAGTCATGCCTAATCTTGAGTGTTCAATCATAATATATTTTAAGGTAGAGCCCATTTCTAGGCTTATCCAACCTATTCCCTTCACAATCCTCTAATTCATAGGCTGCTTTCTCCAAAACAAGTCGCACGATATTAGGACAGTGCCACATGGGGTTGAACTTTCCTTCCCCGAACGATTCTTTGGCTTGGTCATACAAGAGAACCAAGTCAACCTCAACATACTTCCGAGGACAGACAAATATATCATATTGAACCTTAACACATCATTTATTCACTTTGACAGTCATAGAGGCATCTCAACATTTCTCATCTAGATGCTCTAGGTGCACG
Source organism: Picea engelmannii (assembly GCA_009831015.1). NCBI lineage: Eukaryota > Viridiplantae > Streptophyta > Pinopsida > Pinales > Pinaceae > Picea > Picea engelmannii. The sequence continues at coordinate 353,773 of ML780361.1, forward strand.
AGGCATTCTTGAAGATCAGATGTGTCAGGTAGGAGCTCAATTTCTAGTTTGAGGGAAGGGGTTTCACATTCAATCAGAAGGATTGACTTTGCACCATGTACTAACTGAAAAGGAGAAAAACTAGTGGAAGTCTTAAAAGAGGTTCGATATGTCTAAAGAGAAGGGTAAAGTAGTAGATGTTAGTCAGACTTACTCTGGCTGACAATTTTTTGCAAGATGTTCTTGAGAGATTTATTTAGTTCCTCTACTTGTCCATTTTCCTGGTGATAATAAAGGGAAGAATGACTATGATTAAACCCCAGTTTTGATGCTAACTCCCTCATCATTTCATTTTCAAAGTGACTACCATTATCAGTGACAATCTCCCTTGGGATTTTGAACCAAGCTATAATTTGGTTGAATACGAAGAATGTTGCAGTCTTACCATCATTTTTAATGGTAGGCATGGCCTCTTCCCATTTAGTGAAGTAATCCATGACGATGATAATATGATGATGCCCCCCAGTCGAAGATGGGTTACAGTCCATAAAATATAAACCCCACTTGGTTAAGGGACTGTCAGTGATGATTGGTTGAAGAGGGGTTGGATGTGAATGCATTTTCTGAGTGAACACTTGTCAAGGGTGACACTTCTTGATCGCTTTAGCACAATGTTTAATAATTGACGGTAAAAAATAATCGGCTTGCAAAATTGTTTGGGTTGTCACAAGCCCAGATAGATGACCACCACAATCCCCATTGTGAAATTCATTGAGAACCAACTCATCTTCCTCGTGATTTAATAAAAAACAAAAAATATTATCTACTCCTCAATGATACAAAGTCATACCAATGATAACGTAGTTTTTACCCTGATGACATATACATCGTCGATCGTCTCTCAAGAGATGTTGGGATAAATTAAAGGTTTGAATATAAACTAGAATGTCTCCATACCAGGGGTTTGAATAAGAGATAAGGAAGATATGTTCATCTACAAACATCTTGTCATGAATAACGTCCCCATTTAATCGAGGGAAGTCTGATATCAATTTAGAAACAATTAGCGATTTCTTAGACTTCACCAAAGAGAAATCAAGATCAAATTATTAAAAAATAACCATCCACTTATTGTATTTCCCCCCTATGATATTCCAAGTAAGGACGTATTGAAATAGATTGATATCCACAACTACGATAATTTTGTGAAGTAATATATAATTCCATTATCTTTGAACTACATGTATGACAACCAAGGCTAGTTTTTTTATGTGAGAGTAATTAACTTCAGGACCGACTAAATTTCGACTAAGATAGTAGACAATGTGATCATGGAGGTCATCGTCCTCCTGAACAAGAACCATACCAATTGTTCCTTCGGACGCGAAGATATAAATAAAATAGTCTCTACTGTAGTCTGGAGGCTTGAGCAGAGGCACCGATACCAAGGATTTCTTAATATCATCGAAGGATTCTTGGGCTTGATCATCCCATATAAATGGAGTTTCCTTCTTCAAAATATGCACAGAATCCTTAGTTAAATTGGCATAGTTAACTATGAACTGACGCTAGAAGTTAGCATTCCCCTGTAAACCCTGAGGTTTTCCAATGTTGCGAGGGTGAGGAAATCAATTTATTTCCTCAACCTTTATAGGATCCTCCATGATCCCATGCTCAGAGACTAACAATCCTAAAAGATGGTTAGATATAATGCAAAAGAAGAACTTCTAAGGGTTCAAGTGGATTTGATAATAACAAAATCTCTCAAATACTAGTCGAAGGTGAGAGGAGCGATCTACTCTCTTGCAAGAGTGAGATTGGAGATCATCGAGGTAACATTTGACAATGTGTTTGAGATCATGAAAATAAAAGGTCATGGTGCATTGGAAGGTTTCTTCGGTGTTTTTAAGTCTGAAAGGCATTTTTTGGTATGAAAAATTACCCCAAGGACAAATAAACTTCATCTTATGTTGATCCTTGGGTTTGATATAAATTTTATTATATCCTGAAAAACCATCTATAATAGAAAAAACTTTGCTTCTTGCACACTCATCAAGGATCTGGTCAATGAAAAGAGTCAGGAAGTTATCTTTAGGAAAAACCTTGTTCAGGTCTCGAAAATCCATACACACTGATGGTTCCTTGTTTCTTATTCACTGGAACGGGTTTGGACACCCATTCCGTCAAGGGAACCAGGTACATGAAACCAACATTAAGTAGATTCTCTATTTCTTCCTTAATACCAAAGGCCTTCCTAGGATTAATAGTTCTAAGATGTTGTTGAATAGTTCTAGCATTTGAATAAGTCTTGATCTCATGCTCAAAAATGTTGGGGTCGATCCATGGAATATATTCGTAGAACCAAGAAAATACATCACAAAATTATTTGAATAGATTGGTGTAGATTTGAATTTATTCAGGAGAACATTTTGCATCAATATATACATTCTCAATTTTTCCAGGAATTCAAGATATCTCAATCAATACAGTAGGAGAAATATTCTCCATGTTTCCATTGGCATAAACACCATGCGTATCTAGTGAAACCATAATGTGACCGACCATATCACTGAATGTAGATATAAATTTGTCATGTTCGATCCTAACAAGGTCTAGGAGGAAATAAGAGTGATGATGGATATCGTCCCAAGGCCTATCGGGACCATTCATGGCCTCTAATATGGATTCATCTAAAGGTAAAGTATCATCGAGGAAATCATGTTAACAAGATGATGGGATGGCCCATACGGGCTCGATAACATGATCATCCTCATCCTTCCATGAGGAGTGATGTTCTGAGTTAGCAGTAGAATTAAGAATATCCTGATACGCATCGTCCGCCACTGACAGTGGAATTTCCATCCCAATATGTGACTAACCTTTTCACAATGTAGTCGACAAAGGTAGGGTCCAAGGATCATTGAAATATGAAGTATGGAAAGGAAAAGACATCATTGATGACGAAGGCCTATTGGACATGGCATAAATGTGATGGATTGGTGCCATGAAATCAAAGCTACCAATAAGAGAGGAATACATTCCCACACCAATATCCTCGGTTTCCTGTCGAGAATTGTCAATCACTAGGATTGAAGGTCCAACTAATGCATTAGGACTATCATGCACAAAGGAAAATTGATCAATCATCACTATTTTCCCCTCGTGAGGAAAACAGAAAGTGCAAAAAATAGATGACATGAGCGTGGTCATGGAATTATAAATTATAGTCAAGGGGCACATCAACCACCTCGAAATCAACCTCCACTGTATTTCCACCTAATTGGATCGAAAAAGAAGGAAGAATTATGTGGGGTTGAAAAGAACGTCAATCAAATGCAGTCAACATAGTCATAGATTGGGATAGAGTCAGAGAGCTAATGGATTTCCAACAGGTTAGGGACATCACACACACTGCAATGCCTTCATCAAGTACAATGTGTTTGATGGTATACTTTGTGTACTCCACATGGATTTTAAAGGCCACGTGGTAAGGCAAGGGAGGCTTAACATCCATAATTTAAAACTTAATAACCTTTGAGCCACACGGTTCTAGAGATCCTAAAGAAGATAACAAGGTGTTCCTCTATGAAGGACATATCTAGAGCACCTCCAAAGCCGAAATCGCACAAGGGATTTGACCCAAGTCTTCGACAATCGAATAGTTCTGGGAATCTCTGGAATTAAGATTGTGGGTATATCATTTTAGTACTCCTTTTAGAATACGAGGAGAAGGCTCTGGTTTTCTGATCTACAAGGGTGTTTTCGGAGGAGAGGGGGACTCTATACCTCTGACAATCTGTGAAGAACAATAATCACGAGATTGAGTGGCTAGATAAATTTGATATTTGACCATATTAATGCATAAACAATCACCTTCAGGTGTCGAGGGGTTTTGATTCTCATTCGATGCATTTCTGGTTTTGGAGGACCCTCAAGCCATGTGTTGATTATGCAAAAATGGATCGGTCAACATAGTGGGTGGTTGCAATAAGAGCCTCAAGGCCTCCTCAATTTTGGGGCATAGGTGGGTAAGGTGATCATATTTACAAAGTTTACAATGAAACTTTACCTTTCATTTCTCTTTCTTTCCCTCACCAACATTATTATTCGATCTATCATTGTTAGTGTCATCCTTGGATTTGTTATTATTTTTCCCACTCTTATGATTATTACCTTGTCCTTTATTTCTATTATGTCTTGGTTGTTGGTCACCATTTCGATTGGACGAAAACTGTACATAATACACACCTACCAACTGAGTAGGATTGGAGGACAAATTTGAAGCTTATCCTACTACAAGATGGCTTAGAGACAAATCCTTCAAATGGTTCATCACCAAGTCTAAATACCTAGAAATTGCATAGCCTATGATGCCATCGACATGAGGCCCAAAATTTTATTTAGGGTCATAATTCGATCGTGGCGCTTCAGGAAGAATTTCATACAACATACCATACTGAGCATATATGAGGTCCATTTGTTGTTCTTTGAAAATATCTTCTTCCTTAGATGTTACTCTATATGTAGAAATATCCTTCTAAATATAAGGAAATAAGGACTTAAGGAACCATTCCAACAAAAACTCTTGAGGAATGTAGGATTTCATCAACCTCTTCCTTCTATGCCACTCTTGGATATGGTATGAGATATGCATGGCCTTATCTTGGAGGAAGGTTGACAAAATTTGTATGCCGAAATCATAATGAACCGACAATTGGAAGTAGTTAAGAACGACCAAATCATCCAATTAAAGTTTTTGTACATGCCCCCCCGGTAGCTGAATGTACCATTTCACTGCAACCCCTATGAGGGTGCGTTGAAATAGTATCAAAAAAATAGAATCATCATTAATATAAATGAATGAGAAACAAAGATGAAAAGTAGTAACATTATCACATGGATCCTCGCCAGTATTTCCCTCCAATTTTGGAATGTCCGAAGGAAGCTTGGTGGGGATGGGGGGCCATGATGAATAGTGATGCACCGGTTCATTCATTAATCTCAACAAATATGCCATATTCAGTGTGGCCAGAAAAGGGAGTTGAGCTTGTGGCATTTGATCCCATGCTCTCAGGAAATATTGGTGTTGATGGATTGTAGACCATCCAGGGTTCTGGTACATACCATGGCCTTGTCCGATAGGGTAATATCCTCCTCCAAAATGATCCATAAGAGGTTGTATGGGAACCATACCTGCAAGGGTTTCATAGTGAGGGTTATAAACATTGCCCCCAACTGGAGGAGCTCTAGGATGGGGGTTTCCCATAGTGTGAAACTGACCCCCTCTGGGTGGAACTCTAGAGGATAGAGGTGGATTTTTCATAACAAATGTGTTTGTCAGAATCAGAATGGAGAAAGAAGGGGGAAAGGGAAAAATATAGGAAGTATCTTGTCTTCTAAGTTGAGTACTCCATCCAGGAGCATTGAGACTAGGATTAGACCCGGGAGGAAAAGGAGGTTGGCCTCCTACCATAGGATTTGTTTGGGGAATATGACCTCCACCAAACGAGAGAGGAGTATGCGGAGGAGCCATGCCCCTAGGGCCAGTACTAGGATTTTCATTAGTCACTGGAATGGACGATGAGAGTTGCGACGTCATATTGGGCATACAAAAATAAAAAGGGTTAGAGATCGAAGGTATGGACTAAGAATTGTACCCATGCATACCAAAAAGAAACCTGAAAGGGTTAATTGTTATGGGTCGAGTAGAAACCATAGGCTGGGTAGGAGTAAGGATGGGAACCTTCGACACCACAACCATAGTGGCTGAAGGAGTCGAAGGCGTCCCACTAACCACAAAAGGTATAGGAATCGAGGGACTCCTAGTGTCATTTGAACTTGACTCAGTACTCATAAATGGATAATCACAAGTCTGGGAGGTGGAGATGTAAATACCACGTCTATTAACTTTACTCCTTTTAGAAAGAAACTTTGGTAAAGACTCAAAATGCGGTGGTAATTTCAAGAAATGATGAGACCTGAAAGGAGGATTGTAGTCCTCCATGATAACTCAAGACTCGAGATATGAAACCAAATCCTAATTCCATATAGAAATCATAGAGCACACAAAATTAAAAACAAATAAGGCAAAATGCACCCAAACAAGATATAGTAGCTGAAAAGGGGCTCCCTCACTATAGTAGGTATGCCTCACCCAAGAGGGGCCTGAGACTCCCTTCAAAATATTGGAGGCGTCATAATCAGTTATAAGGCTTGTTGTGGGCTTAACAATGCAATCGAACAGATCCCCCCAGAGAGGTAATCCTACATAAAGGTTATGTGTTGTCTGACCCTTATCTGACTCAGGGTACTTGTAGAATAACCCCTGCAAGTAACCTATATGGATACCTATGTCAAGGAATGAGAGCCACCACGATTTAACCAATGCCCAGGAGAAAAATCACAAGTTTATTCCACCATATGGGCATGGTAACAAATACTGAAATATTGAAATCACTGGATCTCACAGAGGTAAAGGTACTAGAAAGACCCCCATATATGAATGAAACCACAAAAATATATCTGACGCTAGGAAGGCATTAGAGGTATATCTTTGTAACCAACTTCACGCGACCTTGTGCTTAGCTACAGTGTGAGCGGAGCCTCCTAACATCACTAATTTCATAATGGATTTCACCACTCCCTGGTCAGACTCATATGTTTATTTTAATAGCCTTGGAGAAGTTTACTTACAAAATAATATTCCAAGGCCCTATATCCTATGTTTGTTTGTGTATCCTCAGAAAAAATATAATTTGTAATCAATTTTAATTAATCAATGTTACTTTTAATGGCTTTGTTTACTCAAGAGGTGTGGTCGTGAAAATAATGATATTACAACTCAACATATTAAAGAAATGAATAAAAATATTGTTAAGTCCTAATATCTAATTATCAATAAATGGTAAGCTTTTAAAATGCAACTTTCAATGTAACTTCTACAATTTCAATAAAATGTAATCTTTCCACATGCATCAAGAACAATACTAAGTACCCAAAAGAGAAAACGACATAATGAAAAATGAGCAATTTTTTTTTTGTATTTTTGATACAAAGAAAAGAAAATGCAAGGACTGAATAACAATTTCACAAGAATACCCTACTGCAAGAAAAAAGATATAATCCAAGCAGGATACCAAGAAGAAAATAATTAGACCAATGTGCAAGGACAACCAATGAAAAATATGACTAGAAAGAATATTGGTTGTAAATTCAACAATGATAAGGTTTCCTATTGCTCTGTAAGAACTCAACAATTAGGAAAGAGACCCAAGAAGACTCAAGAACCAACCAAACTCACCCAACAAACACCAAACTCAGCCAGTAAGCATAAAGAGTTGATGTACACGACTGTTTGAGAAAAAATCGCATATCTGCGTGCCCTATAGAAGGAAAACTCGCATATGTATGCGTTTGTCAAGGGAAAATCTATGTATATGTAGTAAAACACTTCTAGGGAAAGGATTAAGACAAGAAACTTAGATGAAAAGTAAAAATAGGTTGTCAATCAATCAGGAGATAAGGAAACTCAGGCTAATAGAGAGCAAGTCAAGTAGAAAATCACTCCAAACCCCAAACAAAAGATTCATTCCCAGTATGGTTGCCAATTCTGTTACTTGGAAAATCTCTCTATGGCCTGGGGTAAGACACAAAAGATGAAATGTCTTCACAAATAAACTCTAATCCCAAGTATGATATACAAATGAAATGATAACAAGACAGGGTCAATATCCTACCTCATCTGGATGTTCGATGAATACCATCGTTGAGCATGCAACCCAAAGCTTTATACCTGCAACTTGTCCTCAACAACCAATATACACAAGCATATGGTTATAATATATAAATTTAGCATATAAAATAGAATAATCCATTAACATTCATGAAAAATAAGCCCATGGAATAATAATTGAAATATTTTCAAGATATCAATTGGACAAGAAAATAATATTTCTATTAAAATAGTCGACATAAGTATATAGGTGACAAATATCTGTGTCGACACATCTCCGAACTGAGAAACTAAGTCCCTCCAACTGGTCCTCCTCCACTTCAATATTCCACTAAAGGCAAGCTCATATAAAGGATAGAATGAGGTTCTCCATCAAAGAAGGAAGATCTTGGGGGATGAAAAATGACTTCAAACTTTCAAGGATAAAAGGATGTAGACTCAATGTGAAGTGAAATTTATCCAAAGTCTCTTTGCTCTCAAAAGTTGAATTCTCCTCTTTTCCACGGCTTGGATATGGCTCAATTTATAGCCTTCAAATGAAACTTAAGGACTGATTAAGAGCATTTCCAGTATATTGAAGGTCAAGGATAATGTATCTCATGATGTGACATGGACACCCGACACATTTTTTTTATTTTGAGCACCAAACTTGATGTACATGGGTTGTAGTGGAGCAACCTCTGTACACACATGTTTTCTAACTAGTAGGGCGCGTAGATGTGGAAAAGTGTTATTTTTTTGCTCTAGAAGGTACAAAAAGGAACTTCAATTCTGCATAGGGAAATGGAAAGGCCATTCAAGTAAGTTGCATGGGGTGAGGAAAAAGTTTCTATAACACCATGATGAAAAAAATGAAGGGAGAGAGTGGGTTTACCTGTTGCATACCACAAAAGGGAGAGAAGGGACTGGAGGGAACACCATTCACCATGATGGATAATAAATATTAGGAGGTAAGCTTCATGATCCAATTCACCCAAATTTCACCAAATCCAAAGGCAAGAAGGAGGGATATAATGTACTTACAACTTAGTTTATCAAAGTATTTTGAGAGGTCTAGCTTAATGAACATCCCAACGGAGCCATAGGATTTCAAGGAGTGTATAACTGTATGGGTTAGAATAATGTTATCCATCATTTGACATCCCTCCATATAGCCTAAATATTCATGCGAGGTTATAAAAGAGAGAAGGGTTTTGGTTTTATAATCAATTACCTTAGTGATGATTTTGTAGATGACATTATAGAGTGAAATTGGGTGAAAATACTTGGGATTTGAAACATCCTCCTACTTGGGGATTAAGGTGAATAATGTTTCATTGAGAGTAGGGATCACATCTCCAAAGACACGAGAGTCCTCAATCAGATGTGAAAAAATCTTCTCTGACCAGGTGCCAACAATAATGAAAACAATTGGTGGTGAAGACATTTGGTATAGGATATTTACCAATGGGCATCTCCTTGATAGCTAGATAGACTTCCTCTAGGGTCAATGGTTATAAGAGAGTATCATTCTAGTCTATTGTGACTAGAGCTAGGATATGTCTAGTGAATTTTGAAATTGTTGTGAACCTATCCTGGAAAGGTTCTATGAGAATATATTGATAGTAATTAATCATCTCCTCCTCTATTTATTCATGTCTCATGATAGAATAACATTGTCTAGTTTCCATTTTAGGGATATGGTTAGTATGATTCCATTGGATCATTGATCGATGGAAATAATTTTAGTTTTTTCCCCTTCTTTAAGATAGTGTACCCTTCATTTTTGACACTGGAGGGTTTCCTTCTAGGAATACATTTATTTCAGTTGTTATTTGACCTATGCCTCTTCCTATTTTAACTAGTCTAAGATTCCATGTAAGAGGATCTCCTATTGAATATTATTCATCCTATACTTTAGGTCTCACCAGGATTGAAAAATATTGTCAAAAGTGTTCTTGTTCTAGTCTTTCAGCTTCAATTTGAAGTTATTCAACTTCTTTTGGAATATATACATCAGTGTGCCATGAGGAATAATTGCCTCTTCCCAACAAGATTTGTCATTCTCTTAAAAGTCGAGATGAGTTAACTAGAAATTTTCTTACCTAAAAGGATTGCACCTAGGAGTGCTTCAAATGTCCATCCAGAGATGTATGTTCTAGTGACACGATTTGGTCACAGTGAGAATACTAGATTCCATACAATGGACTTCCAACATCAAGTTTTTCGAGACTAAGAATTGATTTAGATGACAATAAAGGTTTTGGGATCGTGAGTGCTTGTTTGACCATGTGAAATCACCATTAGTATATTCAATATCTAGTAGGAAGGAAGCCTCAATGAACTCCTTAAATTATATGCTATTTATATCCAATATGGGAATATCACCCCTATTTTCCACAAGGGAGAGGATAATGTTAAAGTCTCCTCCAATGATCCATATATGATCTTTGATGATGTCCTTTGCATATTTCAAGTTCTTCAGAAATGTGGGTTTCTCCAAGGACATGGGTGGTCCACATACATTGCTAATGAACCCTTGTTTATCAGAACCAGTGTCTCTCTAGTGAGTTGATATTATCCATTTATAGGTAATGAAATTATGCAGGAGAACCCTACCTCCAAAACCAAACTTGTTTGACTAGACCTAAGGGTCTTGAGTTTGTTGTTTAAATGTTTGAAATTATTATATTTTATGGAATTATAGAAGAATGCATATGATTGAGATTTGATTGAGAATCTATGTAATTGACCTAATTCTTGAGAGTTGTGAGGAATTAGAGAGATCTTATGGTTGGCTATATCTCTCTTGAGTGAATTGTTGATCAATAATGATGATTTAGTGGATCTAGAGTATCCTAGGGATTTTTATGAGGGTTTTTAGGATCTAAAATAGATTGTATTTTCAAAATCCTTTTGTATTAATTTTAAGCCTTATGGAATGGGAAGTGTGGCCAATTGAAAGGAAATAAGGCCAATGGTAGAGAGAATGTTGAAGAGGTCATTGAGAGGCCTTATGTAATCCTATGTATAATATAATTACAGTTGAGTAATGGAAATCACCCTATTTTCTAGTGTTATATCGAATTGTTGGTTGAATACCTCCATAAATTGTGTGTGAGTTAATTCTATAGAAGATGGAGTGTGTAGGTGTTAATATCTGAATAGTGAGGAATCTCCTCTTCATACGTGTGTGCAGGTTCTAGATCCAACGTGGATGGATCAAAATTAATCATCGATCACCGAAGGGATCGATGTTCCAAACAGGGATGATTTTAAGGATGGAAATTTATTTTGAAATGTAGAAACCTTGGCGAATATTACCAATCCTTCAAATGCCAAATATAAATGTTTGGTGATATGTTTGTAAAAATATTCAAAATTCTATGTATTTAATACATTTTGTATAAAATTTTGGCGATTTTTAAGGTAAAATAATTTTATCCTATAGAATATGAGCGAATAACTTTTAGAATGGAGAATCTTTTTTTTCGGAAAAACCCTAGAAAATTAGCCCATGAGAAAAATGTAGCTCCTAAAATCATCCCTGGTTCCAAAGGTGATAATGAACCGGTTGAGTTCATGTTAGGACCATTTGAAGTCGGGAAGAGACATAGTTAGAATTCAAGTATGTGTGCAGTAGTGATAAAGAACACAGTGTAAATCCCCTTTACAAATGTCAAGGAACAACTATCACTCGATCAAGAGGAACAATGAATTTTTATCATTGATTACGTTTCCCAGGTTTCCATTCTGTGTTTAAGAAAGGAAAAATGATATTAGATCTCAGTGGGAGGTCTACTTAGATTGATGATCAACATTAATCCAGTTTCAAGGTTATATGTGATAGTGAAAGGATTTCATAGTTAGTATATCAGAGTGTGAGGTTATAGAAGTACTCCACAAAGGGAGGTTCGATCAATGGTCAAGATAAATTGTAGCATGAAAGAGATCAACTATTTTAAGAAGATCTTGGAGTAGAGAGATCAATGGTTTTAAGGCATTCACATGGAGATGTGTTATTTTTACTCATTATTGGAGCGACAAAACATCAGAACACCTAGCAGAGAAGAGACCCGACCAATGATGGAGATTGGTTTCGACTAGCTCAGATCGAGGGATTAGAAGAGGAAGCGTGGTGAAATCCCATTGACTATTGGAGTAGGGTTATCATAGTTCAATAGTTGAAACAATACTGATAGAAGAAAAATGATCAATGACTAAGATTTATTTGTAGTTGATTATATCGATGACTCAGGTACAGACATGTGTTAGGTTACCAGAGTGACACATGGAAGCTGATAGATCCATGACATGGCATCATCCAATGATAAGTGGACATGTAATAGTGATGTGGATGAGTAGGAAGAGACACATGGACGATAACAAAGGAGACAAGTGGTAGGAACATATAGGCTTACCAACAAAGACTTGTCAATGTCGAAACGATGGGTGATTTATGACCATAGATATAGATGATCGAAGGTGGAGAATAGTTGATTGTTTAGAATCCAAGGAGAAAGGTTAAAATATTGTTAAGCCCTAATATTGGCTCATTACCCCTTATTTGGGGCATATTGCATTAGTAATGTTATTTTATTTATGTCGGCTTTATTCCATTAGTTGTAATTATACCTCCTAGTCTCCTATATATACCAAGGAGACATTTTCATTTGGAATCATCTGGTACTTGAACATTTAAGTGGGGTAAAAGGAGGTTGCCCTCTCAAAGAGGATTATTATCTGAAATTATCTCTTTTTCAAGGCATTGAGTACTTTTTCTGAGGTTTTTCTATGCTATATTGATATTTGGATCTTAACATATGGTATCAGAGCTCAAGGTCTTAGGGTTTCGGTGCTACATCTGAGACACCTTGGAATTTTCGATATAACTTTTCTTATGCAACATTTCAGAAGGAACAACTTGGAAGATATTTAGTAGATGGATCAAGGTACGTTGGGTTAAAATTTTATCTCCTGAGGCCTTATACTTTTGGAGATACAACATGTACAAGATAGGGTTCTAGAATCATCCTGAACTGAGTCATTGCAAAATTTTTGCTATAAAACATTTTATGTAACATTTTAGACCCTAAAATCTAGAGGATATTCACTGAAATTAGTAAGGTATCTGTGGTAAAAATTTAATCTTCTGAGTCATCTTAAATTTGTAGATACACCCTTTGTAAGATAGGGAATCTGACTAGTCCTATTGACTAGTCTCAAGAAGGTGTTCCAGGTAAAACAATCATAACTTCTTCCTAGCGTATCCAAATTGAGTGGGACTGGTTTCATTGGAATGTGGATAGTCTCTAGTAGTTCTGGTATGAGTTTCACAATTTTATATCAATTATTTTGTGCGGGGCACGCTATACAATTGATATCTCTTGGAAAGGAAAAAAATCAACAAGTTGTGGGGAAGTTACCGTAAATTCCACTTGGCACATCCAATTTTGATCAGACCTGTGGCATTGTAGAGAACTAAATAAAAGAAATTTTCATACCCAGAAGGGCCGAAACTTGGGAGATACAATAGAAGAAAGACTGTCTAGCAGAACCACCTCAAAATCAAGGTTCAAAAGTGATACTTGGCCAACATGCCACCCAAAAAGGGAACTTCTACACCAAATAAGCATCTAGACAATCCTACTTGGACTCTTTATGAAGGTGAAGAAATGCGTAGGGACATAAATGATTTACAAAAGAAGATAATAACAAAATATGAACTACAAGAGATCGAAGCTAAGTTGGAGACAAAGATGGATGGTTTAAAAGAGGATATCATGGAAGTATTGAAAAATTTTGTAACAGAGAAGACACCTGAAAGTGAAAATGCATCCCATGAAATGCATGATGAGGACACAAGGAAGGTGAATAAAAAATGGAGAAACTCCAACTTTGTGTTGAAGACCAACCACATTCCTAAGATCGATATGAGGAAGTTTGATGTCATGGACCCAATCACATGGATACCTCAGATGGAGCAATTCTTTGATCTACATAATGTGCCACATACGCAAAAGGTACGAATTTCTTCTTTATATTTAGAACCTAATCAATTTGTATGGTATCGATGGCTTTGTTCTCGCAAATCACTCGTCACTTGGACAATTTTCACGGAAGAAATGATAGCACACTATGAGGATACAAGGAGCAATACCTTCTTTAGCCAATCGATAAATCTCAAGCAAAGGGGTTCAGTTACCGAGCACATTGAGAACTTCCAAAGATTGAATATAAAGGTAACCGATATTCTAGATGAGCACTTGATTGATGTATTCATAGGAAATTTAAAGGATAACATTCAACATGAGGTTCGCCTTTGGGAACACAAATCATTGGAGAATACATTTAAGGTGGAAAGAAATGTTGAAAGTAAAAATATGGCTATGGCTACTAGAAGGACCAATCTTAACATCTATAGAGAGAACAATGCTCCTTCTTCTAAAACACCTCAACCTACAAGGTTGACACCTCAGCAATTGGAGGAAAGAAAAGCAAAAGGTTTATGCTTTAATTGTGACAACAAGTACAGTAAGGGACATAAGTGTGGTG
>ML780361.1:368913-382295 GCA_009831015.1 Picea engelmannii
ACTTCTTGGAACAAAGACTATCTTCAGAAGAACAACAAAAATGGGTAACCAAGATATTGGGTTATGATTTTGAAATCATCTATAAAAAGGGGAAGAAAAATGTTGTGGCAGATGCACTCTCAAGAAAGGATGAAGATGTTGATTCTTTTCTCTGTGCTATCTTGATCATCCAACCCGATTGGATAATGGAAGAAAGGGATGAATGGAAGAATGATGAAAAAGTGTGGATTCTCATTCAAAGGTTGCAGTAGGATTCTAGTGCATCAGATACATTTACATGGAAAAATGATTCACTATGGTACAAAGATCTCTTGTATTTATGTAAGAACTCCCAACTCAAACAAAAGGTACTATTGGAATTTCACACCTCTCCAGTAGGAGGGCACTCGGGATTTTTGAAAACCTACCATAGAGTCAATAAGGATTATTTTTGGGATGTCCTTAAAAATGATGTTCAAAGGTTTGTGGCAGAATGTTTGGTTTGCCAATGGTGGAAACAATTAAGATCCCAAGTCTTTTACAACCATTATCCATCCCAAGTCAGTGCTGGGAGGAGGTTTTCATGGATTTCATCACAGTGTTACCAAATTCTGAAGGAAAGAGTGTCATCATGGTGATTGTTGATAGACTAACCAAGTATGCACACTTTTGTGCACTCTCTCATCCCTTCAAAGCTAGTACAGTTGCCACTGCATTCATGGAGACAGTTCAAAAGATACATGGTGTTAGGTGGAAATATTGTCGTTTAATTCCGTTGTAGTATTTTCCCAACTATTTAATTTGTCAATTTAAGGTTCATAGGATTACAGAGCACACACACTATATATGCAAGACTGAAGTAGAACTAATCTAATATAAATTGTTGAAATGAAATTAATCTAGGAAAACATTGAAAAACTAACTATGAAAAAATTTAGATTAATCTAGGAAAACAATACAACATGTGAAGAGTTGAATGGCAAAAGACAAATGTGAGCTCACACAATACATCAAATCTCAAGTTATATTACAAGAGTCAAATGAAAAAACATGAAAGAATAACAAAGCTAAGAATCCCCTTCTCCTCATTACAAGACTAAATTATGAATTACATGATCTCTAACTCTCCAAGCTAATCTATCCTATGAATAACATGATCCTCCTCATGAAGAGAGAACACTCTCTTATATACATGAGAGTCTTGAAGAGTGTCATAATTACAGATCCACTATTCTCTCAACCATTCTCAACTACTTTCCTATTATTAGAAGATATGATCCCTTCAAATCCTCCACACACATCTCACATATCTTAAATAAGATATGCCATCCAAATCTTCCATGATCTTCTCCTTTGAATATGCTTGAATATGAAATTCGAATTTGAGGCTAGGTGGTAATATTTGACTTTGTTAAAATCTTCACATATGCCTACACACATCATCAAACTCATCCAACCTTGATATATAATGAAAATATGTTATTTTTCTGATATTTAATCACAAATTCACTTATAATACTAAAATGAATACAATGGAAAATAATAAGGAGAAACCCAAGTATCATTATGGAATTGGTATGATGGAAGGTTAATGGGACGATGAAATGTAAGGAATAGTGAAGGAAAAAGAGGATATAAATGTGACATTTCTGAGGCCCAACATGCCCCCCAACTCAACTTGTTGCATGTCCTCATGCAACCATGCATGGATCTTCTTAAGAACTTTTGGCATTTAAACTATGGCTTTGATTGATGATGTCCTTTTAACAATGAATATTTACAGAATTTGAAATACAGGAGTAGCAACATGTAAAATACATGTGTAACAACATGTAATATATGTGTAACACCATGTGAAATATATGTAACAACATGTGAAATTTTCTTATGGTTGGTTCTTGTGTGACAACCATGAATACAAAAGATGTTGGTTCTTGTGTTAACAACATTCATTTCACTTATTTATTTTCTTGCTGCAATAATTTAGCCATATACTCACTAGAAATAATAAGCTATCAACGTGCATAAGAAAGCATCACTGTGTATAAGAAAGCCTTTTCTTTATCTTTATGAATCATGCCAATATGTGTGTCAATCGAAATGCAACAAAGTTTCTGTTAGAAAAGAAATGTTAGTAAATCATAAATGGAATGATGAGATGGTAAAATGGAATAATGGTAATGAATATGTGGTGAAGGAGTTCGCCCCCCGCCCCCAACTAAATCGGTTGCATGCCCTCATGCAACTTAGTGTAGGTCATGGAAGGAAAGAGAGCATGGCGAGGAAATTTTCCAAAATATTCAAGTCGGCATATAAGAAATTGTGTGATTAAAGCTTAGAAAAGAATATACCTCCACTTACCCAAAAAGTAGATGTAGTTGTTGCGACTGCTGGATCAAGAAAACGTGACTAGCGCTATAGCCGCAACTATTGTAACTGCTGGAGAAAAGAATATCAGGAAGGTGTCATTGTTGCAAGATCAGGAAAATGGAACTGCTAATGTTGTTGCTTCTGTAACTGAATCATGGGAAATGAAGGAATCTGAACTATTATTGTTGAATCATGAGAAATGTGGAAGGCAGAGAATATGGAACTCTCATAGATCTGAAATCAAACTGCTGCAACTGCTGAGGTGATCCTAAAAAAGTGTATAGTCTTCACCCACTACAAAACCGATGGTACAATTCTCATCATGCGAATGAATGTGTCGATGTCGAGAATGAAGAAAAATCATTGGATTACTGGCCATTGAGGAATGTCGTTAACCAATGCGAGAAAAACTCACTAGCGATGACAATGAGTGTCAAGGTACTCGAGTACATCTTGTGAAGTGTGAATAGATGGGCTGATGTCAAGCCACTTGCAAGATCTAATGGTCAAGGGACATTGATGTATTCCCATGATCGTCAGTGAGAGAACTTGCCATTAAGGCATGCAAGCCTCTAGGTACTCAAAATGAACTCTAGTCTATATCCCAGATAATGTGTCGAGGTCGATGGGGTAAGACTGTTGAAAGTTGGGCCTTAAGGAATCCCACATTAGTCAACACTAGTTTATAAAAAGATTGGTAGGACTATAGATGTAAAGATCTCAGTAGAACCAGTGTTTGTGGAAAGGAAATGTAATCATGGAAAGGGGCTTTTATTCAGAAAGAAAACTGGAAAGGAAAAAGAAGGCAAAAAGATAAATGAATGTATGCAACTCAGAAAAATAGGCATGTGTGAAGTCATGAAAGTTAAGGCAATGGAAGATGGCTTCAACACCAGGATGACTAATCAACTTTGAAGGATAAATGGGATAGTGTCACAACATGAAATTTGGCAAAATGTGGAAATAATAGTGTATCAGCATGGTCGTTGTGTAACAACTAACATCAAGATGCACAAAAAGTTTATGTGTAACAACAAAACGTTGTTGTGTATCAGTGAAATGTTTTTGTGTAACAACAAAAATATTTATGTGTAACAACAAACTGTTTCTGAGTAACAGCTCCTTCAAGATGTCTAGCACATGTTTTCTTTGAAGAATTTTGTGATTCTTGAAAATCACTGGAGCATGGAATACTATCGGCTGTGAACCTGAAAATCTTAGTACAAATTCCTTTTGTTGGTGTGCTCGTGGTTCATCATTGATTGTTGCATGAAGAATCAAGCAACTCAAAGAAATAAACTGCGTTTTTATTTGATTGTTGTAACAGTGACTCAAAAAAAAAAAAAAACATAAATCGTGAAAACAAATCAGGAAGTTTTGGAATGCCCATTTTCAAATTGGCATTTTTACAATGTTTGTTTTTTTATTTTATAATGTTTTTCATTATTTTTATAGTTTTATAATTTTTGTTTTTGTTTTTCTCCCCATAAAAACAAACTAAATCATGATTTTACATTTTTATTTTTTTTATTTTTATAACACACTCAAAATAAAAGGAAATGGAAAAAACACTCAAAATTAAAATTATGAGATACATCCCTGGTCATTCATTGCCTAATCATAATAGAAACATGTTTCCTATAAAACACATCGATCAAAGATACCAAGAGCATAAATATATCATGAAAATTGTTTTAGCCCTCCTTGGTTGTTCCATTCTGTCACGACCCAAGCCTTCCAACTGTAATTAATTGCACCAAATCTGCAAATCAGGCTCCTATACATCATCAAATATATTGAATCTTTTTATAGCATACAATTCTCTGCAACAAATAACAACCCATAAACAAATACAAACGTCGATCCAAATAAAGAAACATGCTTCATGCAAGAATACATCTATCATGGATGTCGAGAGTAAATAAAGACATCAAACAAAATGCAGATGTTGCAAACCATTTTGGTACAACAGTTGGTTCTGATTGCAATGATTTGTTAGGGACAACCAACTCCATAATTGAACATCCAAGTTCCATCAAAATCAAAACACCCAAACCTCCACTGGAAAACCGACCATCCTGAAATCTGTATTTTCATGTTCATAAAAACGCGAACTACACTCAAACTAAGCAGAATATTCAAAAACCGCTTTCCATTCAAATAAATAAGACCATTATGCACAAAACCCGTGTGCCGTACTTTTGAAATTTGTCAATGTTTGCTCGCGAATTGCACCCGAAGTTGACTGTCTACAAAAGGACATTAATTGACAGATAGTTTTAATTTGAGCGTTAGAAATCAAACTAGATCTTTCACGTGAAATCAAATTTGGGAAAAATGTCCAGCAAGAGAAAGAAAATCATGACAGTTGGAAACATATCTCCAATACCGGAGATCAAGACCATCATTTAATTCTGGAAGAGTTGAATTGGCAAGAAGATTGTTGCAAAAATGAAAGATTTTATTTTGGCAGCCTTTGGCAGGAAAATCTCTTCAATACAATGGCCAACAAAGAATGGGATCGAGTCATCAAATTGCAGCTAACAATCAACCCTAGAAAGGATTGATCCCAAAATCTATTTTTGAGATCTTAAAATGTGCAATAACTAATCAATCCCATAAAATTCTCACTTGCATATCATTCTAGTTACCGAAATTTGTGACAAAAATCATGTGTCGATTCTCAATCATCAGAGATAAAATTGGATTGTTAGATCTTATGCAATGTGGAGAAGAGTTTTTTTTTAACTTGTATTCTTCTTCTTGGAGGGTGTCGTAACTCAAAACAAATCGTTTTTCTCTCACACAGTCTGCAAAACAGAGCTCCAAAGAACCCTGAGTTTCTCCCAAATGGTTGTGAAATCCAGAAAATCGCTCATGTGTTACCTAATTGCCTCTGTTATGAAGAAAACCCACGTTTTATGTTTTTCTAATTCGCCTCGGTTTTCTTAGAGCATTCGTTTTAAAATTATGTGTTTTAACAGTTATGCATTCTAGCAATTACGTTTTCTGGCAATTACGGAGACTAGGTGATAGAGAATGGCCATTGCAGGTGTGGCGTGGGTAGTGAAACTTCAATCAAAAATTCCAGAGATAGTTTGGACAGAAAAAAAAATCAGCAATAGTGCAGAGCGAAGGAGAAAAACAGACTGAAGGATAAATGCACTCTTAAGATTTCTCGTCTTAGTAATGCGTTCTCAGTGCAATTGTTTTGGGGCATCATATTTACTAATAGTCATGCCATGTCCATTTTATTGTTTTTGTTTTGTTGTAGATTTTAGCATGGATAGAAAACGCAATTCAACCAAAGTTTCAACATGGTAGATTTTAGCTGTAACAACATGTTGTAACAACATGTACAAATTTCATTGTTTCAGCATAGAATTTTTTTTACTATTTTAGAATGCTGTAACAACATGTAGAATTTCGTTTTGTTTTTATTCATCTTATATTTTTATTGTTCTTATTGTTAAGCATGTTTTCAAAAACATTCATTCTTGAAATCAAAATCATCTCTATTTTCTAATCCTCGCGATTGCACGAAGTGCAGAGGAGAGCATACTTATTCAAGGTAAAAGAAAAATTGAAAATTAAAAACTACCTACTCTATGCTAAATGGAATTAGAAATTAGTTATGTGTAGGAAAATTTCCAGTGGAGCCAAGCACGCAACAGTAATAGCAATATGTTCAATGGTAATTTTTCAAATGAATAATGTAAATATTCAAGAGTGAATGAATCTAGTTGTCGTGACTGCAAAATTTCTAAATAAAAATAAAAAAATGGAGCTAATCGAGTACTTACCTGGAACCATTGCTCGATAATTCTTTCATAGGCATGTTTTTCCTTGCTCAGATCTTGCTGCAACTCCTCATTGTCCTCCTCAAGTTCCTCAGATGTTGATTTCTCATTTGTTTCTGGAGGAATATTTAAGCTTTGGGATGCTGTCAAGATCTCCTCTTCCTGAGAAGAAGAAATCCCAGTTTTCGCCAGGATCTGAGCAAGTTGTTCCAAGCTGACACTCATGGTTAAATCATATTGCAAAAGGGGTTTTTACAGCATCCAAATCAAAATAAAAATAAAAAGTTGAAAATCATACTTGCTGAAATACATGAAAACCTCTTCACAGTTGCAAAAAAAATCAAGTGCACTTGCTGAAATTGAAATTCACACTCTAGTTATGATTGCAAGAAAATCAAACTAAACTTCAATCCATCATGCTTTTCTAGCAATGGCGCCAAAATGTTAGGCAGAAATATTGTCGTTTAATTCAGTTGTAGTATTTGCCCAACTATTTAATTTGTCAATCCGAGGTTCGTAGGCTTACAGAGCACACACACTATATATGCAAGACTGAAGTAGAACTAATCTAATATAAATTGTTGAAATGAAATTAATCTAGGAAAGAATTGAAAAACTAACTATGAAAGCAGTAAATTAATCTAGGAAAGCAATACAACATGTGAAGAGTTGAATGGAAAAAGACAAATGTGAGCTCACACAATACATAAATCTCAAATTATATTACAAGAGTCAAATGACAAAACATGAAAGAATAACAAAGCTAAGAATCCCCTTCTCCTCATTACAACACTAAATTATGAATTACATGATCTCTAACTCTCCAAGATAATCTCTCCTATGAATAACATGATCCTCCTCATGAAGAGAGAACACTCTCTTATATACATGTGAGTCTTGAAGAGTGTCATAATTACAGATCTACTATTCTCTCAACCATTCTCAACTACTTTCCTATTATTAGAAGATATGATCCCTTCAAATCCTCCACACATTTGTCACATATCTTAAATAAGATATGCCATCCAAATATTCCATGATCTTCTCCTAGGTGGTAATATTTGACTTTGTTAAAATCTTCACATATGCCTGCACACATCATCAAACTCATCCAACCTTGATATATAATGAAAATATGTTATTTTTCTAATATTTAATCACAAATTCACTTATAATACTAAAATGAATACAATGGAAAATAATAAGGAGAAACCCAAGTATCATTATGGAAATGGTATGATGGAAGGTTAATGGGACGATGAAATGTAAGGAATAGTGAAGGAAAAAGAGGATATAAATGTGACATTTCTGAGGCCCAACACATAGTAGCCCAAAGAATATTATAAGTGACAAAGATCCCATCTTCACTGGACATTCTTGGACAAAATTATTTTCTTGTTTGGGTACTCAATTGGCTCATAGCTCATCCTATCATCCTCAATCTGATGGACAAACCGAGATAGTGAACAAATGTCTAGAAGGCTACCTTCGTTGCTTTGTCTCTGGTAAACAAACACAATGGTTCAAATGGTTACCCTTAGCAGAATGGTGGTATAACACTTCCTTTCATACTGCAATAAAAATGACACCATTTATGGCACTTTATGGATACCACCCTCCTTCCATCACTTCTTCTCTAAATGAAAAATCTAAAGTTCAAGCAGTGGAAGATCACATCAAGAATCAACAACAAGTTCTCAAAATCTTAAAGGACAACCTGACCATGGCACAAAATCACATGAAACAACAAGCAGATCAATATCGTAGTGAAAGAAGTTTTGAAGTAGGGGATTGGGTGTTTTTAAGACTACAACCATACAAATAGATGTCCCTCAAGAAAGATAAGAAGGATAATAAATTATCACCAAAGTACTATGGCCCTTATAAGGTGTTGCAAAAGATTGGTACTATGGCATACAAATTGGAGTTGCCTGCATCTTCACATGTACACCCATTTTTCCATGTTTCATGCTTAAAGAAGGTTATAGGTGAAAAGATCCAAGTTCAAACTATATTGTCAAAACTTGACGAGGAAGGAAAAATCATATTAGCGCTTGAAGCCATCAGTGACACAAGAATTCGCCAGTTGAGGAATAGATCCATTTCAGAGTATCTCATTAAATGGAGGAAACTACCGGCTGAAGATTTCTCTTGGGAAGATGAGTCTTTTATAAAGAAGCATCCAGAGTTACTCAATAATTGCAAACAACACTTGTCTCAAGGGGTGGGGCATGTTAAGCCCTAATATTGGCTCATTACCCCTTATTTGGGGCATATTACATTAGTAATGTTATTTTATTTATGTCGGCTTTATTCCATTAGTTGTAATTATACCTCCTAGTCGCATATATATACCAAGGAGACATTTTCATTTGGAATCATCTGGTACTTGAACATTTAAGTGGGGTAAAAGGAGGTTGCCCCCTCGAAGAGGCTTATTATCTGAAATTATCTCTTTTTCAAGGCATTGAGTACTTTTTCTGAGGTTTTTATATGCTATATTGATATTTGGTTCTTAACAAATATCGTCGAAACGCCTATTCAGAGTACAGTGTCTTGGGTAAGTCTAACAATAGGACTCCAAAAAAAGGAACATGGTCATTGATCTAAATCATCCATTAGGATGAACAAGAAGAAGATCAAACCATCCATCAGAGTGGTGTTTTCAGGGCTTGTTTAAATGCATTGATTTAAAGGGCATTGACACAAAGGTATTGAGGGAATTGTTTCTCACCTTGGTTATTTTTTGTGCAACACACATACTATCTGATTGGGAGATGATCGATAGTAAATATTGGAGAGTAGGAGAAATATGAGGTATGATCAATATCGACCATTCTATGATCATCAACAATCGATTTTAAAAGAGGGAAAACCGTCCGATGGTATTCAAAGAATTATTCCTAAGAGTGTGAGCACCCGGTCACAACGCTTGGTCATATGACGACAGGTGAAAAATAAAGGGAGCTAACGAGTGTATTTTTTATCACACAGTCATAGACTAAGGTTTTAAGGAGGAAAAGGCTTTAGTTTGAGTGCTAAAGTTATGTTTCAAACAACAATGTATTTTTCTTTTTGTTAGAAGGAGGTTTTTGGCCCACACATTCATCATTTTAAGCAGACTTATTCTAGATATGGGAAGAATTGAATTTGGAATTATGTGATACTAAGGGTATATACCAAGATGTTCATCAATAAATGATCAAGAATGATAGTTGTAGGGTTCCAAAAAATTGCAAACCCCCCTACTGATATTTTAGAGTCAATATTAACATAATCACCTTGCTGCCAACATCGTGGGAATATGTATTTTCCATTTACATATGCACATTTGGTTTCCTTTGAAATTAAGTTATATGGATTATCTTCAATTATATGATTTCTAAGGAATCTACATTTACTCATCTTAAGGCCCCTTATGTTCCAAGAGACTATCTTCATGAGGAGGATGGATGGGAAATGGGGAGGAAGCTTTTAGTGAGCAACTGGATCTGTCTTGAATTAACCATATAACTACCCACTTCCCAAATTAGTTGTTTGGTGGACTTTCTACCTATTATTTTCTCTTCTTTGAATGATTTATGGGGTTCTTTGTGTTGATGTGAATGGATTCCAAGCCCCATGCTATATTTGTAAGTGGTGATGGTGGCAGAGTTGAATTATACTTTGTGGACCTTTTGAAGCTACTCCGAGGGGAGGCATAACATTTCTTTATTTTTGTAATCTTTTCCAAGATGCACCAGATCAATATCTATTAGTTCCTTCTCATATATTTCTATCTCCATTTTGCCTCCTTCTCATATGACTTGATCTCAACCCATGGGATCTTCATTTAGGTTATGGACTATCTACTCCAACATTATCTCTCAAGTTACCTTTTATTTTCCATGAGTATTCTCTCGACTAGATTGATGTAAAACCTTTGCTGGATGAAGAGAATCTAGGAGTTGGTTAAGGATCTAAAATGAATTGCTAGTTTACAGAGACTTGGAGGGTATAGAAGTTTTATTTTTCTATTTTTTCTGTCATTTCCCTTGGACTTGGGTGAAACCATCTTTAGTTGTGTTAGAGGGTGCATCCACAAAAATTGGAGGTGCATTGGGAGGAAATTCTATGAATAAATGGCCATGCTCGTGACACTTCCTGCATCTGAAAGATATGTGCTCGTAGTTTATGTTTTAGATCCATTCCTCATCCTAATATTCTATGAATATAAATCTTGGTAGGTTCTTGGAGATGTTCATATAAGCACATATATGAGCATAGGAAGTGTAGTGATGTTGACACGTTGCTTCAACTAACTTGGCAAAGATTCCTAGATTTTTTCCTATCCCGACTAGGATTTATCCTAGCTAGAATTCCTATGGGAGTGATCAGATTCGGATCCAAGTAGGAGCATAGGTGAAAATTTATTTTTCTGGGTTGAATCGGTCCATCCAGTATCTCAATTAAATTCCATCTGAATTCAAACAATAGGGCACATTTTCAAATATATATTCTTTATCATCCATATTTTCAAATATCACAGGGAAGAAACCCTTAGATCCGAGTTGGAGATCAAAATGGCCTTTGAGTTTCCACCAAGTAATGATCCATTTGATTAGACATCTTTCTGAGGGCCATAACCCTAAAAATTTCCCAATGAGAGGGTGATCCCTCATATATTGAGTGTGTTACCCTACTCATGTGGAACTGACTACATACCTTGGTGTTTCAACATCTTGAGGGATGCATTTACCAGGTTCCCAGACCCGAGCCACTTTTGGATGGGAATATTTAGCCTCAACTCCATTTCCTTTCCTTTGTTCCATTCCTCATGGTAGTCTTGATCCCGTAGTTGTGGTGGTGATTTAAAAGGTGATTGTACTCCATGAGCTCCAACTGGTTTGTTGGAAACCACATTACTATACAAGGGGGTCGCTCCCCCTCACCATCAGACATCATGATGATACCGATCAAACCCCTTGGAATAGATGGCTACAGAAACATTAAAGAGAAATGAGGTCTCCATAAACCCTTGTTCGTGAATAACATCAAGCCCTAGCAGAGCTCAATAAAATCATAAGATTTTTCATTCTACATTTTGATGTAGGTTTACTATTAATATTAATAATTATCTATAAATATTATTGGAAGTAAATAAACATAGTTACGCAAAATATGATTGAACCAATTAACTTACTATTTTTACTACCATTTATTTTTTTTATAATTAATGGTTTTTTTTAGAAGTTTATGGATATATCATTATAATAAATATTGTAAAAAATGTTGAAACATATTTATGTTGAAATGGTTATGTGAACTTGTCATAGCTATTTCTTTGTAGTTTGAAAAAGATTATGTAAACAATGGAAGGTTTATCCTCTAACATGTGTTTAGACATGTTGAAACCTGGCTTCTTTGGATTGGATGTCATCTGAAAACACTATTAAATACAACTTTCACTCCTTCATCATGTTTTGTTGTTATTCTGAGTACTCTCAATATTTTCATGTATATGATATGCAAGTAGATAGTGTACAGATTGACATAGATGTGTCCTATGTCCATTTATTTTGGGTGCATATTCATTTGCTTCATTCATAATCAATTACATCCTTTACCTTTGTTGCTGAGTCTCTTTATTATTAATTTTAGTATCTTATTCTACTATTCTATAAGCTTTCTTTGCAATCTCAAATGAGGTTTTTGTTTATTTGTCTTTCTGATAAATAGTGTAATTTAATCGAGGTGAAATTATAATCTTAACTTCTTATAGATAATGTTTAGAGGATCGCTTATAACCTTCAATATATCCTTTGAAATCTCAAATCAGGTTTTTGTTTATTTGGATTTATGATAAATAATGCAGTTTACCTCGGGTGAATTTATGATATTAACTTTTTATGTGTTAAGTCTTATAATCTTTTGCAGATCATAAATAATATTTAGCAGATCTCTTATAACCTTCAATAGATCTTACTTATATCCAAGATACACAGAAACAATAGATCTTACTTATATCCAAGATACACAGAAACATATATATATATATATATATATATATATATATCTTTGGTTTTAAAATTTAGATTAGAGGGGATATTGTATTTTTTATTTACTTTATATTTTATTAGTTTTTAAAGTGATACATGTCAAAGTATAAGTTGAGAATGGAATGAATTACACATCTCTCTTATAATTCAAAAATAATTAAATCCAAAATAACAAATAACTCATTCAATTATGGTTGATCATACTAATCAAATAATCCACTAACTAATAAACCATTAATTCTTAAAACTTAGTAATGATAGTTAACTACGGTTAATCATGGTTAATGATACCCATTAGTTAACCAATAATAAATATGGTTTATTATAGTTGATGATCTTTTCATTAATTTTGTTATTGTTAATTAATAATAATAATAATAATAATAATTTATTTTTAAGGTCACGGCCAAGCCAACACACCAAATTGGTGTATGAGACCCCCTTGTTTTTGGGATAAGGGACCCCCCTCCGCCCAACGATTTGATTGGTAAGGTCTACGAAGGTATACATACCCTACCCTACCCCCCTCTAGATTTGAACGTGTGACCTCTTAAGAGGAAACACATGTTCTTAACCATTACATATTAAAGTATCAATTTTCTAAATTTAATTCTGCTTTACTTATTTTAATATATATTTTTTATCCATTTAAAAATAAATATAAAATCACTAAGATATTTAAATATAAAATGAATGAAATTTTTTATAAACTAAATTTGAAATTATTTTATTTCAAGATTTTCTTTATGCTTCTAAGAATAAAAATATTAAAAAATCACTAAGATTTTTAAATATAAAAAGCATGAGATATTTTATAAACTAAATTTGACATTATTTTATTTCAAGATTTTCTTTATGCTTGTTAGAATAAATTTGGGCAAGATCACTAAAAATTTTAAATATGAATATAAATAAATAATATCGATATAAATAACTTTAAATAAACAATAGTTTTAGATTCCCACGAAATTAAAAAAATTAATAAATACAAATGAATCTTCATTTGAAATAAAATACATTTAAAACAATTACAGGCTATAAAAAAATTCAAATAAGTTTTCATTTAGTATATATAAAAAAAAAAATTCATGCATTAACATTAAATAAAACTTGAGATAATTCTTTGTCATAAAACTATATATTAAAAAAATATGTGTATTTAAGTTATATCAGAGTTTCACTTATATATATATAT
>ML780361.1:382365-392712 GCA_009831015.1 Picea engelmannii
TTGTGATATATAGGTATTTTTTTTTTTTAAATAAAAGGGTTATTTTCTATTAATGTGTTGTTATGATATAAAAAAGTTACATGTCATCAGTGTGCCACCTGTTCTGTCAAATTAGTGGAAACCGAAACATGTGGCGGAATGTTATACTTTGAGTCAAGATAACTATCCACCATCTTCCCTACCAATTGGAAACTAGGAAAAGTGGCAGATGTTTTTTCTTACATAACTGTTCTAGCCAATGCAAAAAGAAAACAAGACTGTAAACAAGCAAATACAAAAGGAAAACAAGATTGTAAATCTACAACTTCCGAGTACATAGCACTGGGTAGGGGTTGTGCAAAGTACCCATTGTAAAGAACCAGAGACTAATCATTGGCACCTAGGGGAATGTCGTCCAGAGCTCCGGTGAGAGGGCCATCACTTGGGTGGAGCATGAAAGGCTTCACACAGGTGGGCAACACTGATTTACGGGTGCATTCTAGAATGCATCAAATAACATGTCGATCCATTGACTCATGAGGGTGTCTCGATGGAGTTGGTCCATCATCTAGATCCTGAGGTCAAATATGAGCTCTAGCTACTCCAGGCTAAAGAGAGGTGGCGCAGTTGGGTTGAACTCAGGAATTGCAGTTAGCGGTGGAGTCACCAAGACAGGGTGGTTTTCCTGCGCAATGCCAATGTCTGAAGCCTTGACCACTTCTGCCTCTTCCACATCTTTCTTGTTGTTGTCCTGGGTCAAAACTTTAGATTCCATGTGGAGGAATTCCTCTAGGAATTCCTCCTCAACTATGCAAGTGGCGTATTCCATGGAATCCTGGGTGCTTGTGATCACTGTATTGAGGTTGGGGAACTATAATTCATCCAGTACCGTGAAGAGGAGGGATTATGGTGGAACCTGGATAGGTTTCTTCAGAATCACCTCCTTGACGTAAGCCATCGGTGGAGTCCTTGGCCTCTCCCAATCCTGAGTCCTAACAATGGACAGGGCTCTTTTCATTTGTTGCAATCTTCTTTGTCAGGTGACATAACTGTCCCAGGATGGTCCATGCCTCGGTTTTCCCCTCTCCCTCGGCATGGCTAAGCCAGGAGGGCTAAGAATTCATTGAATGACTGTGAGGAAAACCCATTGTGCACTAGTCCCATTCTCAGAGCATGCAAGGTGGCGGAGCACAAAAGAGAAATAGTGCCAGCCCAAGCCTACCGGGAGAGATAACCCCTGAGCGAACATGACCATTGTACTCACCCTTCCCCTGCAGTTAATCCTTAGTGTCGCTATTAACCAAACTCGAGGGATCTTTCCTCCCGTTCTCCGCAGATAATAATGGTCACCCTTCATTTAAGTCTGAGGTGAAAGGTGACGACCGACCATATTTATGATTGAAATCCTGAGAAAACCGTGTGGCCTCCCATCGCTACATGGCACCCCATCCAAGACTATGTTTTATCTCCTTAACATATATTTTAATTTTCTAATTTTATATGAAATTGTGATTATAACTTAATAATTCAATTATTTTCTCCAACTATAACTCTACATGTACATCATCATTCATAAAATTCATATAGTTCTTTAAATTTTTTAGATAATATATTTTTTACTTCTACCAATCTTCATTTTCCAATAAATACCTCATAAGAGAGTGAGGCTCTTCGACAAATGTAGCATCTTAGATTCCTTTCTTTAAGCACAATTCATGAGGCTCTTTGACAAATGTAGCATCATAGATTCCTTTCTTTAAGCAAAATTCCTCTTGTTCAATGACAATACATCCAATGTGTTTTTAAGCACAATTCCTCTTGTTCAATAACAATATATCCAATGTGTTTTTTCTCTACAGAATAAATTGACTCTAGACCTTATCATTTTCGTATGACCTTATGCTTTTCCCCTTTGGACAATATGCCAGAATGCAAATGTTGTTGGTACAATTGAGAAAAAATATATAGAATTAAATTCTATTTTAAATACACATTTTTTTTTATAATGAGAGAAAAAAATTAGAATTATATGAAATGAATTTAATTATAATAAAAAATAAATTCAATACCCAATCATTTTCATTTTTGAAAAATAAATCCAAACACGGTCATTTTCATTTGAAAAAAGTTACAAAAGGTTATTAATGAATGGTTAAAATTGGTTATAAATGTTAACATTATCACCATGTTTAAATTTTATAACCATTGCATTAAAGGGAAATATGTGACTAACAAATTTATGCTTTAGGATGATTTACAATGTCCTCTCAAAATGTTCTCCCAATAAGCAACATGCATTTGCTCACTATTATAAGATAACCTTGATTCTTTTGGTCAAGGTATATTGGGTTTCCGTGTGAATTTGTTTAACAAATGAAAAAGTACTTAAATAGATATAATGCATAAAAAAATTAAATTAATGTTTTAACAAAATTTATTTATATAGATAAAATATAATAAAATTGATATTATTAGTAACAATAACAATAAAAATATGTCTTATTAAATAAGGTGATCATGTTAAATATTGTTCTTTTATTTTAATGCTTTTGTAATCATATTTTTGTGTGTCATACCACGGAAAACAATAAAGTTTCAGATTAAAGAAGTTGTGAACTCGATGCAGGAGCATCGTTGGAAATCACGTGGAGCAAGACTTATCAATGTTAAGGAATCTGTACGGGAGCTCAACACTGGTAGTCAGAACAGATATTTTGGAGTCTTCCTTAACTCAGCACTAGAATTAATCTTTAGGGAACGCTTGAAATCAGGTCGGGAAAATTTGGAGGCACGCTTGGATGGTTACAAGTGAAATGGGAGACTCCACTATGGCTCTGGAATGCGACTGGTCTAGATAGTCATTAGGTTAATTTTTAGAGTAGACAAGTAGCTAGGGAAAAAAACCCTAAGAGCTCTCTGAGATAAATAAAGGTTTTGTAGGCCCAAATGAGGCTAGTCGGTAGTTGGCTGGAATAGAGTTGTTAGGAGAAGATTTCAGTAGTTTTTATTGTTCATTTATAGTTGTAACCATTTTTCACTTTGAATCTAGCAAAGGAAAATTGATCCAATTCATGGTGTGGACATCGTTTGTGATTCTCTGTTATTATGCTTTCATGAGTGAATGAACGAATTTTGTTATGAATAGATGGAACTGTGAATGTTAGGATAAGTTTCAATTGTTTATCTTCTGTTGAAGTGGTGCAAGGTGTGCACACAGAAGGCAAGGAGTGCAATGACGGAATCTGTTTCAGTTTCGAAGCTCATAAGAGATAACATGAAATTTTCCCTTTGCAAGGAGTGCAAAGAGACTGGTGCAAGGACTGCATGGTCATCCGCAAGGACCCAAAACCTTGTGTAAAGATTTGGTGCAAGGAGTGCACATATCCGAGATTTGATTAAGTGTTGAAGGGACTTTACAGAAGTCGAAGAATAGAAAAGGGGAATGCCAGGGGGTGAGAGGAGTTTCTCTTCGAGAAATATTGAGGATCTGAGTTATCAAAATCCATGAAACGCAAGGAATGTGCAGGAAATCACAATCTTCACAAGACCAAGCTCAAGAGGAGTAACAATTTTCATAAGTATTAAAGATATCCAAGAATTAGACTCGTCGAAGGAGAAAAGGGTCGAGACCTTTGAACACCCATAATATCTTCTAACTCTGAAGATAGTGTAATCGCAAGGGGGGAAATATCTCAGTCGTTCGATCTAAACGCTAGAGAATTGGAACCGTCCATCAAGAAGGACACGTGGTGAAAGACAAACATTTTGTTGACTCGTTCTTTGGAGGAGTCAAAGGGAGGAACGATAAGAATTCGCGAAGCCCGAATCTGTGACTTGACTTGAGTCATTGGATCAAGGAGAGATCTAGACCGTTGATTGTCTAGGGTGGAATATTGACATTTTGGGGATGGAAGGATCGAAGGTGACAAGTATTTCGACTTCACAAAACCCAAAATCCTGAAGTCATCATGACCATCAGATCGAAGGAGAGACCTGGACTGTTGATCCAGTGCCATCATGATTTCGGCAATCGGGAGAACAGAGGCAAGGAAACACCAAAGTCACGAAGCGTGAAACGCCGATTTGATCGCAACCATTGACCAAGGGAATATCTAAGCCATAGATCTCTGGACATCGTGATTTCGGATATCCGAAGAACAATGGCAAGGAGATGCCAAAGATGCGAAATGTGAAATGTCAATTTGATCGCAGTCATCGATTAAGAAAATATATGGACCGTAGATCAAGGGTCATCGCGGTTTCAGATATCGGGTGAACGGAAGTAGCAACACTCCCATGGTCTTGAAATGCGAAATCATGACGCACCTTTCACTCGAGCGCGTGGTCACCGTTAGGGGTTCACAAGAGATAAAGGGCTTAGAAGAGGGGATGTAGCACCCATTTAGCGTTGAGGTTGGAACAACTCTTGGAAGAGAAGTCGCGGGTCTTAGACGACCTGCAAATTTGGAGAAAGGACCTGTGTAAGTGGGTTTGGGGTCTAGGAGAGACCCAAAGAGTCAATTAGACTCAATATCTTGATCGATCCTAGACTTGGAGGTCGCATCCCTTAGGAAAGAAGGGGGGTTTGCATAAAGTGGTATTAGAGACGAAGTTTTTCTTGCAGACAACAGGTGAAGGAGATAAAAGAGAAAAATGACTCGAAGTTGTACTATGTGTGTGTGACAGATAGTCAACATAATTCCACTAAGGAGAGGAGTGGATCCACCTTTAGCCAATCGATATGTAGAAATGGATATGTGAGAACTTCGTGCAATATTAAAGATGATGGAGGCAGTGCAAAGATGAGCACCTGATGCTGGAGACGTCAGCGATGCAGAAAGTGAAGAAGCAGTGGGAGAGAATGTCATCAGAGAAGCTGCAGGAGAGGATGTTGTTGAAGAACGCTTGCTGAGAGAAGTTTCTATATTGGGAGGAAGAGCCAAGATGGAGGTCCCAATGTATGAAGGAAATTTAGATGTTGAAGAGCTATTGGATTGGATAAGATCCATTGACAAATATTTCGACTATGAAGACATTGATGAGGAAAGAAGGGTGAGACATGTTGTCACCAGACTAAAAGGACATGCAACATTGTGGTGGGATGAACTGTAGGCTGAAAGAAGAAGCAAGGGTAAGAAAAATATAAAGAGATGGGATATAATGGTAGCCAAGTTGAAGGCTAAGTTCATACCCAAATATTATCAGATCAATTTGTTCAGGAAAATGCAGAACCTGAGATAGAAAGGGATGACAGTTAAGGAGTACATAGAAGAGTTCTATAGGGTGAACATCAGAACTAGACAAAGAGAGAGAGATGAACAAAAAGTAGCCAGATATGTAAATGGTCTGAGATATGAAATCTATGATGAACTTAGCATGATGTCAGTAAGGACAGTGGAGGATTCTTATCAGTTTGTGCTAAAGGTAGAGGAGAAGTTGGCCAGAAAAAAAAGCTAGCGAGGAAGAGGTAAAGGCCTCATCCTAAACAAAAGAAAGGGAGTCACCCATGATAGAGCACATAAGTCTAAGGATGAGACTGACAAACCACACAATAACTCAGAAAGAGGAGGAACTTCCTGAGAAAGATAGGGTGGTGGAAGAAATTCTTCCAGAGGAAGAGGAAGAAGAAGATGAGGAGACATAAGATGTTATGCCTGTGGAAATACAGGACACATGTATTGGGAATGCCCCGAGAAAAAGAAAGAAGGAGGAGGTCAAGCTCACATTTTAGAAGCACAAAGAAGAGATGTTGAAGCAGAAGGAGCATAGGATGGAAGATCCATGATGTTGAGGAAAGTTCTATTGAAACCAAAAGAAGAAATTGAATGGCCGGTGCAGAGGAACAATCCATTTAGAACAACTTGCAAGACTAAATACAGAGTATACAAGGTGATAATTGACAGTGGGAGCACTGATAACCTAGTATCCACGGAGATGGTGGAGAAATTGGAGCTGGATACAACTGCACATCTGAAGCCCTACAAAGTCTCATGGTTGCAGAAATGACACTAGGTAATGGTTACTAAACAATTCTTGGTTGAATTTAAGATAGGAGGATATAGAGATGAAATTTTGTGTGATGTAATTCCCATGGATGTATGTCATATTCTGTTGGGAAGACCATGGTATTTTGACAGGAATGTCATTCACGATGGGAGGAAAAATACATACAGATTAGAGAAAAATGGTAGGACACACATGTTGCTACCAATAGAGGAGAAACGAGTGAAAGAGGAGGCCATCACAAGCATACTTCTCATGAGTGGGAAGAAACTCCTAAAAGAAGTCAAGGAAGAATAGGAGATGCAGTTTGTTGTGGTGAGGAAACCCAGAGTTATCCTTACAAGTACTTCAATGGATGATTTTCCTGAAGAAGTTCAAGAATTATTGGATAATTTTGCTGACATAGTGGTGGATGAGTTGCCTAACTCATTGCCACCCATCAAGAGTATCAACCATCATATTGACTTGATACCGAGAGAAAGCCTGCCAAACAAAGCATCATACAGATTGACACCTCGAGAGAATGAGGAGGTAAAGAACCAAGTCCAGGAATTGTTAGAGAAGGGTTTGGTTAGGGAAAGCTTGAGTCCATGTGCAGTACCAACTGTGTTGATTCCAAAGAAGGATGGAGGATGGTGAATGTGTACAGACTCAAGGGCCATTAACAAGATCACCATAAGGTATAGATTTCCTTTACAGAGAATGGATGATTTAATGGTTTGTTTAAGTGGATCAAATTTCTTTTCTAAAATAGATTTGAAAAGTGGATATCAATAGATTAGGATGAGAAAAGGTGATGAGTGGAAGACAACCTTTAAGACAAATGAAGGTTTGTATGAGTGGCTTGTTATGCCATTTGGATTAACAAATACCTCGAGTACTTTTATGAGACTGATGAATGAAATACTGAAAGATTTCATTGGAAAGTTTGTGGTTGTGTATCTGGATGATATACTGATATTTAGAAGGACTAAAGAAGAGAACTTGAGACACCTGACATTAGTAATGAGGAGGGTATAGTGGGAGAAATTGTTGACTCATTTACTTGGGTTTTGTGATCTCTTCAAATGAACTGAATATGGATCTAGAGATGGTGAAAGCAATCAAAAAATGGTCGTCACCAAGGAGTATGCTTAAAGTAAGGAGCTTCCATGGATTAGAGAGTTTCTATAAGAAGTTCATCAAAGACTTTAGTGGAATTTGTGCACCAATGATGGATACTGTAAAGAAGAATCACAAGTATTTTAAATGGATAGAATAATCTGAGAAGAGCTTCAATATACTGAAGGAGAAAATAACAGAACGACCAATTCTAGTCTTGTCGAATTTTGAAAAGACATTTCAGGTGAGATGTGATGCAAGTGGAGTTGCAATAGGAGAAGTTTTGAGTCAGGATAATAGCCTTGTTGCCTATTTCAATGAGAATCTGAATGATACCAAGAGAAAATACTCCACATATGACAAAGATTTTTATGCCATAATTCAAGCCTTGAAGAAATGGAGACATTATCTTGTCCCACGGGAATTTGTCTTGTATATCAATAACCAAGATTTACAATTCATAACCAGGTAGGAAATATTGAATCAAAGGCATGCAAAATGGGTTGATTTTATGCAGAATTTTACTTTTGTCATAAAAAATATCGCTGGAAATGCTAACAAGGTTGTTGATGCATTAAGCAAGAGATGTTTGATTCTGCAAGAATTCCAAGTGAAGACCTTGGGGTTTGAACACCTTAAGGAAATGTATTGTGATGATACAGATTTCAAGGAATAATATGAAGCATGTGAAAATCTTGTGCTGGAAGACAGAAGCTAGTGGACATAGTACATGATTCAAGAGGGATTGTTGTTCAAGGGGAATCAATTGTGCATACCAAAATGCTCAATGAGGGATAAACTTTTGAAGGAAAATCATAGTGGAGGATTGTTTGGACATTTCGGTCATGATAAAACATTTGCACAGTTGATAATTTCATACTATTGGCTAGGTATAAAAACATAAGTGATAAAGTTTGTGAACAAATGTAGAATCTGCCAACATCAAAAGGAAAAAGACAAAACACTGGATTGTATCAACCATTGCCAATACTAGAGAGGCATTGGGATGCAATAAGCATGGATTTTTTGTTGGGACTACCAAGAACACAAAGAGAATTTGATTCCATATTTGTGGTGGTGGATATATTTTCAAAGATGGCACATTTTATCCAATGCTAGAAGACTAGTGATGCAACACATGTTGCAAATTTGTTTTTCAAAGAAGTTGTAGGACTTCACGACCTACCCAGAAGCATTATCTTGGACAGAGACACCAATTTTGTTGGTCACGTTTGGAGAACATTGTGGAAGAATTTGGGAACATATTTGTCCTTCAGCTCAACTTATCCTCCTCAGATAGATGGACAGACTGAGATGGTGAACATAAGTTTGGGAAAAATATTGAGGAGTCGGGTCACTTAGCACCATAATCAGTGGGATCAGATTCTACCACAAGCTGAATTTGCATACAATGACTCACCAAACAAGAGCACTGGAAAGAGACCATTCCAAATATTGTATGGAATGCAACCCGGGGGAGTATCTGAGTTGATAGACTTGGAACAAAGTGAGATCAAGAGTGCTGGAGCATAATATTTTGCTGCAAAAATGCAAAGGCTCCATTGCTATATCAGAGGATAGTTGCATAGTTCTAACCAGGAGTACAAGCAAAGAGTTGATCAACATTGGAGAGAACTTCATATTGAAGTCGGAGATCAGGTTCTAGCACATCTCAAAAAAGAGAGGTTTCCTAGGGGAACATACAATGAGTTAAAGATGAAAAAGAAAGGACCATGTAAGATCTTAAGGAAGTTTGATGAAAACACCTATGAGATTGAGATTCCATATGGTGTGGGCATATCTCCCATATTCAATGTTTCATACCTGTATCCTTATAGGAAATGTGACACAGAGGGATCAGAAGATCAAGAGAAGATTCAGTGGGAGAAACAAATGCCTATAGCTGAAAAACCACAAATGGAGAAGATCGTGGATTAGAGGATCGGTAAAAAGACCAAGAGGAAAACCTATTTTGAATATCTATTCAAGTGGAAGGGACACCCAATAGAAGATGCCAGTTTGGAAAATGAAGCTGCTATACAGAAGCATGGAAGGTCAGTACAGGAGCTCATGGACAGGAGTCCATGAATTTTTGTCAAGGGGAGTATGATGTTGTAATGATCCCAAGACATTATGCAAGGATCATCACTGTTTTGGTGTCTTTTTAAAAACTTTTTCCTGGTTGTGGTATTTCGTCAAACACTTTGTTGATCTACCTTTTAGATGTGTTTATATGTATGTATGCAACAAATAATAGAAAGAGATAACCATGGAACATACCTCAACCATATGCAATAAGATAGACAAGCCAAAACATCTCAATTCTTCTTTATTCATAAAATAGAGAAACCTACTACAGTGAAGATGCCGATTTGGAATGCTCAACAGATGGCCAAAAAGATAGACAATAGATAAGAGCTGCTACAAAATGCTCCTGCTAATACAAAAGATGCCTCCAAAGGCTGAATAAGAAATGAAGATCAATACAAGCAGATCTGAATGCCAAACTCTCCAGCTGAAGAATGCCACACTCCAATAGAAGGCTGAAACCCTCAATAACTCGGCCCTACTGCCAAAAGTATCCAATCACCCTAATAAATATACCAACTGATAGATCAGGTGATGGTAAGAACAACCCAGGTGACCGAATCTCCAAGATCCCTCTCAATCTCTGTAGATCTGAAATCCCCCATTGAAGGGTGCACCCCACTGGATGACTGAAACCCTAGATAATTTGTCCCTACTGAAGGAGGCCTCCAAATGCTTTGAAACTCTCCAGAAATATAGATCGGGACACTGCAAGTCACTAGGTAAAGTATCAGGGTCAGATCTGAAGTGTAACCCCTCCAAACGAACTAGATCTGGATCTCAAAAACGCCCTCCTTCTCTTCAGTTCACCCCACTGCTCAAGAAATGATCTGAGCCATAATACTATCTCAGCAAGCACTAGATATGATGTCCAAGGCCCTGCAATGAAAACCCAAGTGATAGAATCCTCAACATCCTTGCCAATGTCCTACAACGAATCTCTCTCCAAAGATGGTGTGCCCCTCTTGCTAGAATCCCTCAACTGGTGCGCCCTCTCTCTATCTGCACATGAAACTGATGTAGAATCCTCCTACAATTGAGTAGATCTAGAACTAGAATGGTGTGGGAGAGTATTGCATCTCCGAGACCAATCTTGGGACAAGATAGGTGGAATCTTTCACCACCGAATCGTCCTCTAGGGTTTGTTATGTCAAAACCCTCAAAACCCCCAATATT
>ML780361.1:392762-409386 GCA_009831015.1 Picea engelmannii
TCCGAGACCAATCTTGGGACAAGATAGGTGGAATCTTTCACCACCGAATCGTCCTCTAGGGTTTGTTATGTCAAAACCCTCAAAACCCCCAATATTGGGCTCACTAGCTAGAAGCCAGAAATCAAAATAAGATCATACATGAAAGAATGAGAAGAGGACCTTGCCTTTCCTTTATACTTTTTGGCTCACCTTGTCCCTCCAAAGTGACTTTCATTTTATTAATATTTAATTAATTAATTAAATCACTTTAATTAATTAATTAACCTTTTTAATTTTGAAAAGCTCTTTATCTCTCCTTGTGGCTTCCCTGGCCACTGAAAGTCACTTCTAGACATCCCATCCTGTAGTGTTTCTCCTCCCAATTCCAATGAGCTATTACACTAAGAGGTTCCTCCAAGTAA
Organism: Picea engelmannii; assembly: GCA_009831015.1. Lineage (NCBI taxonomy): Eukaryota > Viridiplantae > Streptophyta > Pinopsida > Pinales > Pinaceae > Picea > Picea engelmannii. Next base: position 393,164 of record ML780361.1, read on the forward strand.
TGTGCCGAAAATGACCTCTTCAGTAAATTCCATTGACTTATAGCTCAATATAGTCAAAATCATGGAAATCGTCGGAATGCAACGAAACCAAAGCCAACCTATGCGGAATGGCTCATAATGATGGAATATGATCATAAATGCAAGTTAGACCCCACAATACCTCTCAAATACCCCTGTACTCACTCTAGCACCCATCTGGCTACTCTGGTCATCATAAATTTCTGCCCTGTGATGATGTCCCAAAGTGGGGACATTACAGTCCTCCCTGCTAGAAAATTGCTTGTCCTCAAGCAATACCCAAATCCCCTGAAGTAAAATACTTGGATCCCATGTCAACCTGTGGGATACACAGTAGAACCCATTCAATGATGATCAATAGCACACTCCACCCCCTGGATCCCATATCAGGAAGTGAACTGCAATACTCTGTGAAGAACAGTCCTGGAAGATATCAACCCTGTGAACCTCTTGCACCTGACCCATGGCCTCATCTCGAAATGAGTCCATCCTCCAAATATGTACCAAGATCCACACGGTCTCCATCAACTGCACATGATGATGCTAGAATGAGGTACCGCAAGATCTTTGTGAGGCACCCTCAAGCACTGTGCTAAATGGAAAGTTAGAATAACTTTCCTCTGCAATGGTCCATTCTCCCCTGTCGGTCAATGAACTGCTCAATCCTGCAATCCCTGGGTCCCATGCTAACCTCTATCGACAATCCTCCTGCCGAAACTGCACTATTCTGTCCACGACTATCTATCCCCTGCATACATAAAGGATCCTCCTCACTGGGATCCTCAAGATGAAATACTTGTGACCATCGAAGATGCTACCCAGAACCTGTATCGGCATAGACACCTCTATAGAACAAGTACCTGTCCAATTGTCTCCATGCCCTATCATGATGATCAAGAGGAAGAAAAGGTCTCTCCCCATAGGACAAGTACCTACCGACCCACTCCAAACCAACCCAAGGTGGAGTGTGTGGCTCTCTGGCGCCACCTGGGTTGTCATGTAGTGAAACATCCTGCTAACCATGTGAACTCCCAGATCCCATGGCAAATTTGGAAGTTTATCACTTCCAATCTCTACTTGTTGCTCCTGTGGTGGGTTGATCACTGTCAGAAGCCCACTGCGATCATCTGTCATCACCAGGTCTATGATTCTCACTATCACACACCAAGTCTAAACTCTCTGTCTAACACAGTCCACCTCTGACCTGTGGTATGCCGTAAAAGTACTCCTGTCATATAGTCTCGGCCTACTCACTCTCCATGCTCCCAGCCATGGCCTATCCCTCCTCATGTTGTCGTCTATGATAAAAGTGTCAGGACAGGCTAATAGAAACATTCGCAGCTAACTATAGGACTGGGAGGTGTCACATGCTTTGGTCAATCCCATTGATTCGACCAGAAGCTCGTCCATCGGTATCCATGAAAGATGCTCTCCTATGGTCATCACCGAGTCCCAACCATCTAGTACAACCAGAAGTAACCCCTCTGACTTCTAGTCAACCAACCACCATCTCTCATCTACCATGCAACTGCTGAAATGGTGAAGGTGATCTCCCACAACTATGTGTTACTGCAGGGGAGTCACATTTACATACTCCCTTGAGTGTGTCTCCTCCCTGCAAGGCACTATACCCCTCCGAATGCCACCATACACCTCAACATCTCTCTGTGAGCTATCACTCATCACGTTATGCTTCGACATACTCATGTCATCTCCCGCAAACTCATGCTGCATCACAGATCCTGGGCGTACAACTGGATCAATCTCTATATGGAGATCAACCACTCCCAAGACACAAATGGAAGTGTCCCCCATTGACTAATTCTCCTCTGCTAGATCATCAACATCCTCTGTCAATGTGACTGACTGATACATCTGACTGTCCACTAAGACAGATGAAGTGGATCTCTGACAAATCTCCTCAAGAGACCCATCTGATATAGACTCTGATTCTTGAAGGGTGGTCTGTGTGCCTCTCAACAATCCTCGAGTGCTCTCCAAATCTCGAGTGAGTCAGTCTACCTCCAACTCCTGCCCCCTCGAGGTAGTCAGTCCTCATCATAGACACTCTCTCCCAGAGAGTGTGAAAATTATCCATGGAAAATCCTCCATCGGAGCTACCCTGTGCCACTGATCCTCTCCAACCGTAATCTTCCATCACTGCATGCATGCCATCAATATGTATAGTGGTTTCCCTAATCATAGCCTCACTAACTCTCAACTGTGCTGCTAAGTGGTGTGACTCCTGATCATAGTCATGTTGGGGTACCCCCTCATGCCTCTCACTGCTAGTGCCATCACTAACAACACTCTCTGCAAAAGATAAAGTGATGAACTGCCTGTTGTCTATTGTGCCACTAGGTACTCCTATATGCCACTGCATCCCATCACTAGATGCCATCTCCCCCTGACTCACACTGTATCCTGTATGAGCAGTTGTATCCTCCTGTGCACTCAACCAGCTACTATCATCTGCGCCTGGATCCCATATAGCTGTATCCAGACACGTGCTATCGTTATCCTGCCTTCCAAAGAGTGCATCCCCATCCATGGAATCTGATCATGGATGTAAGTGCTCCATCCACCTGTCAACCTTTGGCATCTGCTCAACCACTGGAGCCTCCAATAGCTGTGACTCCATCTCCTCTGATTGACCTGTATGTGTGGGGTCAACTGCATGTACGTCCTGTACCTCCTCCTAGATCTGTGGGTCTACCTGTCCATGGTGTGCATCCCTCATACTAGACTCATCCATCATACCTGATGTGCCACTGATCTCCTCATCTAACATGGCTATCATGGGTGTCTGAACAGGTGTCAGATGTGTCATGGCCCCCATAGGAAGCTCATCATCTCTAGGTGCTAACATGTGTGACTCCTCACTAGTGTCACCACTCTGCTGAGGTGTAAGGTCATCAATGGTATGTGACGTGTCTGCTAAGATACTAGGGCTATCGTCCTGTCCATCCAGCTTCCTATCCACTAGGCAAGGGTCATCCTCCTCCTCAAGCATGCAAGCATCACTAGCCTGTGCAAGAGTCATCATCACTATCCTTTGAGGTAGAGTCACTATCACTAGCCTCTATGAAAGAGTCACTGTCATCATCCGACTGCTTTGAATCCACATCTATTGCTCTATCCTCACACACCTCACCCTCACTAACATGACATGACTCAATAATGCGCTCCTGATCTTTACCCCTGCACCTATGATCTAGTTCCCACGACCCCTTGCAACTGTGGCAAGGTTGCATGCTCCTACTGGGTGTGGGGTTTCTCTGTTCTTCCCACCATATAGCTGCTTCTTTTTTATTTTCACCTGCTATGATCATCCCCTGTAAAATATCCCATTTTCTCCAATGGGAATTTCTAAAGGCTGCATATTGTAGGAAGGTTATTGTAGCAATAGTTTCCTTGCTAAGGCCGTCATACATGATCTCCAACCATGGTATCTCAAAGGCTATCTTATCCACTTCTTTCCAACTATCCATTTATCCCTATGGAAGACCCCCTAGGTTTCCATGATTTAAGCTCTGATACCACTGTAATGATCCCAAGCCATTATGTAAGGATCATCATTGTTTTGGTGTCTTTTTAAAAACTTTTTCCTGGTTGTGGTATTTCGTCAAACACTTTGTTGATCTACCTTTTAGATGTGTTTATATGTATGTATGCAACAAAAAATAGAAAGAGATAACCAATGAACATACCTCAACCATATGCAATAAGATAGACAAGCCAAAACATCTCAATTATTCTTTATTCATAAAATAGAGAAACCTGCTACAATGAAGATGCCGATTTGGAATGCTCAACAGATGGCCAAGAAGATAGACAATAGATAAGAGCTGCTGCAAAATGCTCCCGCTAATACAAAAGATGCCTCCAAAGGCTGAATAAGAAATGAATATCAATACAAGCAGATCTGAATGCCAAACTCTCCAGCTGAAGAATGCCACACTCCAATAGAAGGCTGAAACCCTCAATAACTCGGCCCTACTGCCAAAAGTGTCCAATCACCCTAATAAATATGCCAACTGATAGATCAGGTGATGGTAAGAACAACCCAGGTGACCGAATCTCCAAGATCCCTCTCAATCTCTGTAGATCTGAAATCCCCCACTAAAGGGTGCACCCCACTGGATGACTGAAACCCTAGATAATTTGGCCCTACTGAAGGAGGCCTCCAAATGCTCTGAAACTCTCTAGAAATATAGATCAGGACACTGCAAGTCACTAGGTAAAGTCTCAGGGTCAGCTCTGAAGTGTAACCCCTCCAAACAGACTAGATCTGGATCTCAAAAATGCCCTCCTTCTCTTGAGTTCGCCCCACTGCTCAAGAAATAATCTGAGCCATAAAACTATCTCAGAAAGCACTAGATCTGATGTCCAAGGCCCTGCAATGAAAACCCAAGTGATAGAATCCTCAACGGCCTTGCCAATCTCCTACAACAAATCTCTCTCCAAAGATGGTGCGCCCCTCTTGCTCGAATCCCTCAATTGGTGCGTCGTCTCTCTATCTGCACATGAAATTGATGTAGAATCCTCCTGCAACTGAGTAGATCTAGAAATAGAATGGTGTGGGAGAGTATTGCATCTCCGAGACCAATCTTGGGACAAGATAGGTGGAATCTTTCACCACCGAATCGTCCTCTAGGGTTTGTTATGTAAAAATCCTCAAAACCCCCAATATTGGGCTCACTAGCTAGAAGCCAAAAATCAAAATAAGATCATACATGAATGAATGAGAAGAGGCCCTTGCCTTTCCTTTATACTTTTTGGCTCACCTTGTCCCTCCAAAGTGACTTTCATTTTATTAATATTTAATTAATTAATTAAATCACTTTAATTAATTAATTAACCTTTTTACCTTTGAAAATCTCTTTATCTCTCCTTGTGGCTTCCCTAGCCACTAAAAATCACTTCTAGCCATCCCATACTATAGTGTTTCTCCTCCCGATTCCAATGAGATATTACACTAAGAGGTTCCTCCAAGTAATGTGCCCAAAATGACCTCTTCAATGAATTCCATTGACTTATAGCTCAATATAGTCAAAATCATGGAAATCGTCGGAATGCAACGAAACCAAATCCAACCTATGTGGAATGGCTCATAATGATGGAATATGATCATCAATGCAAGATGGACCCCACAATGCCTCTCAAATACCCCTGTACTCACTCTAGCACCCATCTGGCTACTCTGGTCATCATAAATTTTTGTCCTGTGATGATGTCCCAAAGTGGGGGCATTACAGATGCAGGAGTATCATTGGAAATCGCATGGAGAAAGACTTATCAATCTCAAGGAATCTGTATAGGAGCTCAACGCTGGCAGTCACAACAGATATTTTGGAGTCAACCTTAACTCAACGCCAAAATTAATCTTTGGGGCACGCTTGAAATCAGGCTGGGAAAATTTGGAAGCACGCTTGGATGGTTACAAGCAAAATGGGAGACTCCACTACATCTTTGTAATGCGAATAGTCTAGATAGTTGTTAGGTTAAGTTTTAGAGTAGACAAGTAGCCAGGGAAAAAAAAACTAAGAGATATGTGAGATAAATAGAGGTTTTGTATGCCTGAATGAGGCTATTCGGTAGTTGGCTAGAATAGAGATGTTAGGAGAAGATTTTAATAGTTTTTGTTGTTCATTTATAGTTGTAACGATTTTTCACTTTGAATACAACAGAGGAAAATTGGCCCAATGCATGGTGTGGGCATTGTTTGTGATTCACTTTTATTATGCTTTCACGAATGAATGAATGAATTTCGTTATGAATAGGTGGAACCGTGAATGTTAGGATAAGTTTCAAGTGTTTCTATATTGTTGAAGTCGTGCAAGGTGTGCACACAAAATGCAAGGATATCATTGACATAATCTATTTTGGTTCCGAAGCTCAGAAGAGATAACATGAAACATTCCCTTTGCAAGGAGTGCAAAGAGATAGGTGCAAGGAGTGCGTGGTCATCCGCAAGGACCCAAAACCTTGTGTAAAGATCTGGTGCAAGGAGTTCACAAATATGAGATTCGATTAAGTGTCGAAGGGACTTTAGAAAATTTGAAGAAGAGAAAAGGGGAACATCATAGGGACGAGAGGAGTTTCTCTTAGAGAAATCCTGAGGATCTGAGTTATCAAAATCCCTAAAACGCAAGGAGTGTGTGGGATATTGAAATCTTCACGAGAATAAGCTCAGGAGAGGTAACACTTTTCATAAGTGTTAAAGAGATCCAAGAATCAGACGCGTCAAAGGAGTAAAGGTTTGATACCTTTGAACACCCAGAATATCTTCTAACTCTGAAGATAGTGTAAGTGCAAGGGGGAAAGGATCTCAGTCGTTCAATCTAAATGCTAGAGAATCAGAACCGCCCATCAAGAAGGATGCGTGGTGAATGACTAACATTTTGTTGACTCGCGCTTTGGAGGAGTCAAAGGGAAGAATGCTAAGAATCCTCGAAGCCCTAATCCGTGACTTGAACTGAGTCATTGGATCCGGACGATATCTAGAATGTTATTGTCGAGGGTGAAATATCGGCATTCTGGGGATCAAAGGATCAGCGGTGACAAGTCTTTCAACTTCAAGAAACGTGATGTCCTGAAGTCATCGTGACCGTTGGATAGAAGGAGAGACCTGGACTGTTGATCCAATGCCATCGCTATTTCGTCTATCAAGAAAATGAAGGCAAGGAAACTCCAAAGTTGTGAAGCGTGAAACGTCGATTTGATCATAGTTGTTGATTTGATCATAGTTGTTGACCAAGGGAATATCTGAGCCGTAGATCTCGAGTCATCGCGATTTCGGCTATCGGGAGAACAGAGGCAAGGAGACACCAAAGACGGGAAATGTGAAATGTTTATTTGATCGCAGTCGTCGATTAAGAAAATATTTGGACTATAGATCAAGGGTCATCGTGATTTCAGCTATCCAGTGAATGTAGGTAGCAATGCTCCCAGGTTTGGGAAATGTGAAATCATGACGCGCCTTTCACTTGAGTGTGTGGTCACCACCAGGGGGCACAAGAGAGAAATGGCTTAGCAGAGAGGATCTAGCACCCATTTGGTGTTGAGGTTTGAACAACGCTTGGAAGAGAAGCTGCGGGTCTTAGACGACCTACGCATTTGGAGAAAGGACCTATGTAAGTGGGTTTGGGGTCTAGAAGAGACTCAGAGAGTCAATCAGACTTAGTATCTTGATCAATCCTAGACCAGGAGGTCACAATATTTTTTGTTTTCGCATAGGTATTGAACATTCTAAACAATATAGTTGTATCCAAATGGAATATCGAATATAAAATAGTTGTAGCCAAATCGAATATCAACAATAACATAGTTGTATCCCAATGGAATATGGTTTCTTTGGCACAATTTTCCTAAATTCTTGCAATTGTTTGATATGATAGAAAATGGTGCATTATGCATGATATTATAAAGACTATGTTGTTATCAATTTGAATGTGTTACAATTCTATCATTCTTCTTGAAACCATATGCTTTGTAAGATGATCACACCTCTAAATATTTAATAGATAGTTAATTTACAATTAAAAATTAAATAGAAGAGTTAACTAGGAAGTTGAATAGAAAATAAATTGAATGGTCTATAGATTATTCAACTAATTGAGTAGTTAGAATAGGATAGCAAGCTAGTCACTCAATGAGTCAATGTTTGAAACACTAGAGATAGTTATACAAACTACTAGAATTATCCATCTATAGGGAGAAATCCTTATGGTAGCTTTGGCCATGCTATAGTTAATCTATTGACATTAAGACAATTTACATGAATTGTTTTAATATCAATTATTGAAAGAATTATCTTGAAATGTTTTAATTATTATTTATTTGAATTTAAGAATTTAGGTAGTATTATCATTAATTCATCAAAGTATTGTTTATAAGTATAATGATTAAAATAATGGTCTATATTGATTTTGTTTTTTAAAATATTTATATATATTTATTTCAATGGTTTATATTAATATGAATTTTGGATATATAAACCATTGAAATAAAAAAAATGTAAATATTTTAACTACCAACCAAGATCCATGGGACTAGTCCCTCGCGCGAATAGAGTGATGATAGGGAAATTCAATGAATGGGGGAGATAATGGAAGTTGTAATGTCGCACCTCCTGGTTATCACCCAACATCGCACCAACCCTCTCCATTTTTCCCTCGACATGCACCAGGTAAGCAACTCAGAGATCTGGTGCAGCCATTGCAACACCTCTTGCAATTTTGCCATCAACATTATCTTCTCGATGCCTCATGAGAGAGGTAGGTCATGTCATGACCCTTCCTAGCATAGTCTTACAACGCAACAGAGGAGGCATCAAATTCTAGAGCGAGAGCTCTCTGTTAAATTATGAGCTTGATTTCTTATGCGGATTAATTCTTTTATTTTCTTCAATACTTTGATTCCATATTAATACACTTCAACAATTTCAAAATCATAATCGAATAGAAATAATTATGTAGATAAGTAAATATGCATATCAACAACACATATACCTTAGGGAAACCCTGTGCAGGGAGAAAAACCCCAGCAAACAATATTCCTTTGTTGCATTAATAATATAATATCTCTTACAAATATCCACCATGAATGTACTTATCTCAAAGAGCTTGCCAAGATGACTCTGAACTGACAAAGACTTACAAGACCTTGCTGAAATACACCTTTCATATGCTGCCTCTTTATCACTGATGTGCTCCTCTATTACTTCTCCCTCAACCTGCATATGAAAACTCTGTATCAAAATTGTGTTGCAAAATTGTGTTGCAGAACTGTGTTGAGGAGAGGGTTCAACCTCTTCTTATATAGGTTGAAGAGGGGTAGAGGAGAGGCTCGAAATAGTAACCTGATTGCATGCATTAGTCATAAATCAGCTTCATACTTTAGTTTGAACTTGGAACTATACTTGAGATTGGTTACAACTCATCATTACACTTTAGTTCGAACTTAGAACTAGACTTGAGACTGACATGCTTTAATTCGAACTTAGAACTAGACTTAATACTTTAGTTGCAACTCAACATTACACTTTAGTTCTAATATAGAACAAGACTCAAGACTTTAGTTTCAAATCAACATTACACTTTCGTTCTAGACTCAAGACTTTAGTTGCAACTCAACATTACTAAAAATAGAACTAGACTCGAGACTTTAGTTGCAAATCAACATTACTAAAAATAGAAATAGACTCAAGACTTTAGTTGCAACTCAACATTACTAAAAATAGAACTATACTCAAGACTTTAGTTTCAACTAAACATTACACTTTAGTTCTAACATAGAACTAGACTCAAGACTTTAGTTACAACTCTTAACAAGGCAATTCAAAATTCTCTTCATGGTGGATAATGTTTACACGTGCCAACACACTAGATCAATACAATTACATCATTTGCAATACTAGGAATATTGTTTGTTTCTAGCTCATAGGAATTTTACATTCAACCTAACTTTTGCTAGATACCTTGACTTTTGCTAATGGCTTACAAGGTTTGACTAGGCTCACAGAGGTTGTATGTTCCCCCTAACTTTTGCACTAGTTTGTCTATGCTCACAGAGTTTGTATGTTCCCCCTGACTTTTGCACTAGTCTGTCTATGCTCATAGAGGTTGTATGTTCCCCTTTACTTTTTCACTAGACTGTCTATGCTCACAGAGGTTGTACAATCCCCCTGAATTTTTCATTAGACTCACATAGCATCTCATTCATCCTGATTTTTGGTTTGAATCACAAAGGTTGTCCATTCCCCCTGTCTTTTGTCAATACCTCACAAGAATGGTTGATTCTCCAAATATCCCTGGCTAGCCTCAGGGTGGCCCATATGGCCTCTCATTGGAGAATGATTGTCAATGCTGCCAAATTTAACACTCCCTCTCAGTGAGGGAGTCATTCTCAGCCACACCAAGCTTGCCTCTCGACTAGACAAACTGTCTCGAGGTCAAAGGCTTGGTCAAGATATCAGCTACCTACTTGCTCGTGGCTATGTACTGTAACTTTACAGTTTTTCTCTGGACCAAGTCTCGGATGTAGTGGTACCTCATGTCAATATGTTTTGACCTGTCACGAAATACCGGGTTCTCTGTCAATTTTATGAAACTTTGATTATCACAGTGAACCATCGTCGCCTCGAGCTTGTCACCAAACAACCCAGAAACCAATTTTCTGAGCCATACTGCTTCCTTGCTAGCATCACTTGTTGTAATGTAATCAACATCTATTGTACCCTGTGGAATGGATCCCTGCTTTCGGCTTGACCAAGAGATCATAGAGGATCCTAAACTAAAGCAATATCTGGAAGTACTCTTTCGATCCACTAGGCTTCCTGCCCAGTCAGCATCTGTATACCCATGAAAAAATAAACCACCACTGGATGTATATCTTAGACCATAAGTAATGGTCCCTCTGAGATATATCAAGATGTGTTTTTATACCACCTAGTGTCTTTGTCTCGGTTCAGTCATGAACTGACTCATTGCAATCATTGCATATCATATATCTGGCCTAGTGTGGATCATGTACATCAATGATCCAATCATCTACCTATACATGGTGGGATCCACCAAATCTGAACCTGTATCAGAATCATGCAGCTTCCTCAGGTTGGTAACCATCGGAGTAGACATGGATTTGCAATCCATCATACTAGAGCTCTTTAGTATATCCATTGTGTATTTTCCTTGTGCCAGAAATATCTCTCCCTATCTTTGCCACACTTCCAATCCTAGGAAGTAATGCATCAAGCCTAAGTATTTCATCTTGAATTCTGAAGTTAGCTCCCTCTTGAACCAGGACATTATCCCTTCATTTCCTGTTAGAAAGAGATCATCAACATACAGACTTAGTATAATAGTTTGGTTACCTCTTACCTTGAAGTATAGATTTGCATCAACATCACTTTTCTGAAAGCCCGATCTTTTAAGAAAGGCATCAATCCTGTCATGCCAAACTTTGGGAGCATGATTAAGAACATATAAGGCCTTCCTTATCTTTCATACATGAGTGCCTTTGTTATGCGGTATAAAACCATATGGTTGTTCCACAAAGACCTCCTGTTCAATCTTTCCATTCAAGAATGTTGTTTTTACATCCATCTGATATAGTTTCCAACCAAGTACGGAAGCTAAATAAATAATAGCTCAAATGGAGGTATACCTGGCTAAAGGAGCAAAAATATCTTCATAGTCGATTCCTTCTTTCTGAGTGAAGCCTCTGGCTACAAATCTTACTTTGAAGTTTTCCACACTTCCATCAACTGCATGTTTGATCTTATAGATCCATTTGGAAGAAACCACTGATTTGTCTTTTGGCCTTGGCACAATGTCCCAAAAATTGTTCTTTATAATAGACCTATATTCCTCAAGCATGGCATCCTTCCATACTTTTAATTTATCTTCTTATTCAAATGAAGAAGGTTCAACATCACTAATGTTTCTCATCAGTGCAACATAGCCTCCAAACCTATGAGGCCTCTTCCTTTCCTTGAAAGTTCCTTTGGGAGAAGCTATCCTTTAAGCTTCCCGCACTATTTCTTTAAGCCATCCTGGCTTCCTTTTGGCTCGAGGTTATTAAAGAGTTATTTCTAACACTTCAGTAGGTTCTAGGGGCTCATTACTTGGCCCTTCATGAGGTTCCTCCCTCTGATCATCTGACTCTTCATTTTCAGAAGAGGGTGAAGTTGGTTGAACTGCTTCTGAATCCTCCTAAATCTCTATGGATTTCTTAAATGTGGGTTCCTCATGGAAAGTCACATCTCTTCTTACCTCTATTTGCCTCTGACCTGGTACATAAATCATGTAAGCTTCTAAGTTCTCACTGTACCCCACAAAAACCGATTTCTTGCATGAGGGTTCCATCTTCGTACTCTTTTCCTTAGGGACATGAATATACACAGGACATCCAAATATCCTTGGATGCCCTGCTTCAGGTTTGATCCGTAAGAAGAATTCTTCAGGAGTCTTGTCCTTAAGAATAGCATGTGGACACCTGTTCTGAATATACATGGCAGTGGAGGTAGATTCTTCCCATAAAGAATTTGGCAGATCCTGGTCAAACATCATTGCTTTCGCTGCCTCACAAATAGTCCTGTTTTACCTCTCAGCAACACCATTTTGTTGAGGGTTATATGGCACGGTCAACTGTCTCTTAATTCCTACTGGCTTGCAGAAATCCTCAAACTGAAGAGATTCAAACTCTCCTCCATTGTTTGTTCTAAGGATTCTAATGTGTTTTCTTGTCTTCTTTTCAATAAAGGCTTATATTCTTTGAATTTATCAAATGTGTCACTTTTAGCTTTAAGAAAATATATCCAAAATTTTATTGAGTAACCATCAATAAAAATGACATAATACAAACAACCACTGAGTGAGGGAGATGACATGGGACCACATACATTAGAATGAAAAAGCTCTAAGATGCCCTGAGCTCTATTGTCACTACTAGGAAATGCTTTCTTTATATTTTTACCTAGCATGCATCCTTTACAAATTTCATTTTTACTAAGATAAATATAGGGCATGCCACATACCATGTTCTATAGATCTGGCAGAGCTTTGGAATGAATATGTCCAAGTCTTTTGTGCCACAACTCGCTGGATCTAGTCGCATCATGAGCCAATGCCTGAACTGACTGTCCTGACATGATGTACAGTCCTCGACTGTGAGTTCCAATGGGTTCTAATGTACTTAAGTGGCTACCTTTAGCTCATAGTAGTGCCTTCATGTCCTTGAATATCACCCAATATCCCTTGTCCTCAAGGGTTGCAACTGATAGTCGATTCTTCTTGAGCCCTGGAACATATAATACTTCATCAACATGAAGTCTAGCCCCAGATTCCAATCTGAAGGAGATATATCCTACTCCCTCTATCTTGTAACATTTTTCATCCCCAAGCTCAACCTACTCTGCAAAATATTTTGTCTCAAAATTTGAGAGGATCTCCTTTTACCCTGTCATGTTCTTTGATGCACCACTATCTATTAACTAGGTTTTTGGCCCCGTGGAAACTGAACTAGATAAAGAAAAAACCAAATCATATTCTTTCCTATTTTCTTTATCATTAGAAGGACTTTTCTGATTTCTTTTGGATTCATCATCCTCAACAGTTGAGGCATGATGTTTCCCTTTCCTAGGATATTTCTTTCTAAAACAACAATATTTAGCAAAATGACCCAACTTATTACAACTGAAGCATTTAATCTTATATGTATCAATATTCTTTTCTTTGAATGTACCTTTGATGTTTGGCTTCCATTGAGAGCCTTTCTAGAAAGTGCCTTTCTTCTTTCCCTTGAATCTTGATGCTAAATCTAAGTGATATTCTTTCATTGGATCGCTCCTGGTAGTTATGTGACTCTCCTCTTGGAGGCAATCATGCCATAACCTCTCAAACGTGGGTTGAATCTCTCTCCCACTTACACTGGATAAGAAGGTCTCCCATGAAGAAGGAAGACCATAAACAATGGCTGCACTAAATCATCATCGTCCACTGTCACCCCTGTGACCAAAAGATGATCTCTGATCTGAGCTATCCTCGAACAGAAGGATGCCACTGATTCACCTTTCTCCATCTTCAAATACTTAATCTTGTGCTTAAGTGTACTCTTCTGACTTAGAGCCTTTTTCTCATACAAATTTAGCAAGGTATCCATACAGTCCTTGGCAGTCATCAACGAAGTCATTGCATGAATTATACTATCTTTGACTGAGTCAAAGATGATTCACTTGGCCTTTGATTGACTCTTCCTGAAGGTCATTCTTTGTGCATTATTCATTGGTTCCTCCACCACTGTGGTCACATACTTCTCAAGATCATGCTCTTGCAAGATATTTGTTATACAGATCTTCCACACATTAAATTTGGTAGCTCCTTTGAGCCTATCTTCAGCCCTGACTGAAATGGAGGATGCCATGGTCTTCACACTGGAAACTTAATCAATATTTCTTGGATCTGTGTGTACCTGCTGCTGCACTTCAACACGTTTAACACAACCTAAGCTCTGATACCATGTTAATTTATGAGGTTGATTTCTTATGCGGCTTAATTCTTTTATTTTCTTCAATACTTTGATTCTAGCTTAATACACTTCAACAATTTCAAATCATAATCGAATAGAGTAAACATGCATATCAACAACACATATACCCTGGGGAAACCCTTTATAGGTAGAAAAACCCCAGCAAACAATATTCCTTTATTGCATTAATAATGTAAGATCTCTTACAAATATCCACCATGAATGTACTTCTCTCAAAGAGATTTCCAATATGACTCTGACCTGACAACGACTTACAAGACCTTGCTAAAATACACCTCTGATATGCTACCTCTTTATCACTAGTGTACTCTTCTATTACTTCTCCCTCAACCTGCATATGAAAACTCTGTTTCAAAATTGTGTTGCAAAACTGTGTTGCAGAACTGTGTTGAAGAGAGGGTTAGACCTTTCTTATATAGGTTGAAGAGGGGTAGAGGAGAGGCTTGAAATAGTAACCTGGTTGCATGAATTAGTCATAACTCAGCTTCATACTTTAGTTCGAACTTAGAACTAGACTTGAGATTGGTTACAACTCAACATTACACTTTAGTTAGAACTTAGAACTAGACTTGAGACTGACATGCTTTAATTCAAACTTAGAACTAGACTTAAGACTTTAGTTGTAACTCAACATTACACTTTAGTTCTAATATAGAACTAGACTCAAGACTTTAGTTGCAACTCAACATTACTAAAAATAGAACTAGACTCAAGACTTTATTTGCAACTCAACATTACACTTTAGTTATAACATAGAACTAGACTCAAGACTCTAGTTACAACTCTTGACAAGGCAATTCGAAATTCTCTTCATGGTGGATAATATTTACACGTGCCAATGCACTAGATCAATACAATTACATCATTTGCAATATTAGGAATATTGTTTTTTTCTAGCTCATAGGAATTTTACATTCAATCTAACTTTTGCTAGATACCTTGACTTTTGCTCATGGCTCACAAGGTTTGACTAGGCTCACAGAGGTTGTATGTTCGCCTTGACTTTTGCACTAGTCTGTCTATGCTCATAGAGGTGGTATGTTCCCCTTGACTTTTGCACTAGTCTATCTATGCTCACAGAGGTTGTACGTTCCCACTGACTTTTTCACTAGATTGTATATGCTCACAGAGTTTGTACGTTCCCCCTGACTTTTTCATTAGACTCACATAGCATCTCGTTTGTCCTAAGTTTTGGTTTGACTCACAGAGATTGTTCGTTCCCCTTAGATTTTGTCAATACCTTACAAGACTGGTTGATTCTCCAAATTTCCCTAGCTAGGCTCAGGGTGGCCCATATGGCCTCTCATTTAAGAATGACTATCGATGTTTCAAAATTTAACACTTTCCATAGCCTGCACTCAGAGAATTCAGGAAGCATGTAGAGGAGGGATGGTCAGGTCGCCTCCAATTACTTATGTGGAGGAGGTCACCCTAGAGTAACCTATACAGATCCCTCCAGAGTCTCTTCTCTTTATCGTACCAGAGAATTGGAAACTTCCAAGAAGCTTTTCTTATAACACTAATCCAGGCACTCCAGCTCACCATGACCCCAACACCATGGCGGCAAAGATGGAAGAGTTCCACATTTGCTTCGTCGAGGAGGAATTCCCAGAGGAACTCCTCCACATGGCCTCTCAGGATGCCATACTTTTAGAGGGCTAAAATCCTTCTAGAGCCACAACGAGAGATGAGGACCTCAGGAAGGAGGACGGATGTAATGCCCCCACTTTGGGACATCATCACAGGGTAGAGATTTATGATGACCAGAGTAGCCAGATGGGTGCTAGAGTGAGTACAGAGGTATTTTAGAGGCATTGTGGGGTCCAGCCTACATTGATGATCATATTCCATCATTATGATCCATTCTGCATAGGTTGGCTTTGGTTTCGTTGCATTCTGACGATTTCCATGATTTTGACTATTTTGAGCTATAAGTCAATGGAATTCACTGAAGAGGTCATTTTGGGCACATTACTTGGAGGAACCTCTCTGTGTAATAGCTCATTGGAATTGGAAGGAGAAACACTACAGGATGGGATGGCTAGAAGTGACTTTCAGTGGCTAGGGAAGCCACAAGGAGAGATAACGAGCTTTTCAGAGGTAAAAAGGTTAATTAATTAATTAAAGTGATTTAATTAATTAATTAAATATTA
>ML780361.1:419171-435816 GCA_009831015.1 Picea engelmannii
CGATTTCCATGATTTTGACTATTTTGAGCTATAAGTCAATGGAATTCACTGAAGAGGTCATTTTGGGCACATTACTTGGAGGAACCTCTCAGTGTAATAGCTCATTGGAATCGGGAGGAGCAACACTACAAGATGGGATGGCTTGAAGTGACTTTCAGTGGCCAGGGAAGCCACAAGGAGAGATAATGATCTTTTCAAAGGTAAAAAGGTTAATTAATTAATAAAAGTGATTTAATTAATTAATTAAAGTGATTTAATTAATTAATTAAATATTAATAAAATGAAAGTCACTTTGGAGGGACAAGGTGAGGCAAAAAGTATAAAGGAAAGGCAAGGGCCTCTTCTCATTCATTCATGTATGATCTTATTTTGATTTCTGGCTTCTAGCTAGTGTGCCCAATATTGGGGGTTTTGAGGGTTTTGACATAACAAACCCTAGAGGACGATTCGGTGGTGAAATATTCCACCTATATTGTCCCAAGATTGGTCTCGGAGATGAAATACTCTCCCACACCATTCTAGTTATAGATCTACTCAGTTGCAGGAGGATTCTACATCAGTTTCATGTGTAGATAGAGAGAGGGCACACCAGTTGAGGGATTTCAGCAAGAGGGGCGCACCATCTTTGGAGAGAGATTCGTTGTAGGAGATTGGAAGGGCCGTTGAGGATTCTATCACTTGGGTTTTCATTGCAGGGCCTTGGACATTAGATCTAGTGCTTTCTGAGACAATTTTATGGCTCAGATTATTTCTTGAGCAGTGGGGCGAATTGAAGAGAAGAAGGGCATTTCTGAGATCCAGATCTAGTCCGTTTGGAGGGGTTACACTTCATATCTGACCCTGAGACTTTACCTAGTGACTTGCAGTGTCCCGATCTATATTTCTGGAGAGTTTTAGAGCATTTGGAGGCCTCCTTCAGTAGGGTCAAATTATCTAGGGTTTTAGTCATCCACTGGGGCACACCATTCAGTGGGGGATTTCAGATCTACAGAGATTGAGAGGGATCTTGGAGATTTGGTCACCTGGGTTGTTCTTACCATCACCCGATCTATCAGTTGGCATATTTATTAGGGTGATTGGACACTTTTGGAAGTAGGGTCGAGTTATTGAGGGTTTCAGCCTTCTATTGGAGCATTGCATTCTTTAGCTGGAGAGTTTGGCATTCATATCTGCTTGTATTGATCTTCTTTTCTTATTCATCCTTTGGAGGCATCTTTTGTATTAGTGGGGGCATTTTGTAGAAGCTCTTATCTATTGTCTATTTTCTTGGCCATCTGTTGAGCATTCCAGATTGACATCTTCATTGTAGCAGGTTTCTCTATTTTATGAATAAAGAAGAATTGAGATGTTTTGGCTTGTCTATCTTATTGCATATGGTTGAGGTATGTTCCATGGTTATCTGTTTCTGTTATTTGTTGCATACACACATATAAACACATCTAAAAGTTAGATCAACAAAGTGTTTGACGAAATACCCCACAACCAGGAAAAAGTTTTTAAAAAGACACCAAAACAATGATGATCCTTGCATAATGGCTTGGGATCATTACAACAGAGCACAGGGATGGAGCACACAGAAGGAACAAAGGATGCAATGCAGGATGCAACAGGTGAGGTTGTGGAGGGTTCCGATGGCAGGACTAACAAAGGTGGCGAGGTCCTTGTGCCACCTCCTATATTGATTGTATCGAAGCCATGGCATTCCACCCCACCCTTCTTCCACCCGAAAGAATTGGAATTAGTGTTTGACATAAGAAGCCAGATGGAAGACCAGGTTTACCGTGGCACACTCATGCACCAATGCATCGATATGTTGTATGAAGCTTTCTACAACGTGACAATGGGGAAAATATGTCCAATGTGTGCAAGACCTTATGCTCTACCGACTCGGAACGAACCACATAACGAAGACCTTGACGGGGCTACTCCTGGTGGTAACGAGTAACTGCATGGCTAGGAGTTCTTTTTGTTTCTAGTTAGATGTAACTTTAAACTCTTTTATGTTCAGTTCCAAGTCGATTCTAGTTTCAATTCTAGTTTTAATGGTTAATGTAAAGACTATACGCCGCCACCTACCCTAGTTTCCTCTTGGCAGAGTAGATGGTGGTCTGCCTTTTTTCGACATGGACATCCAATGCTTCCAACTATTTCGGTTTTTGCTAATTTGACAGAACAGTTAGCAACCTAAAAACATATGTTATTTTTTCATGTAATATAATATAATATAATCTACCTCTCTTTTTATTTAAAAAAAAATATTTACAAGGAGTTTTTTAATACTTGGTATAAACTACCTTAAATATTAATATATGTTTTATACAAATTATTTCTAAAAACGTTACTTTGTTTCTAAAACTATAATTATTATCAATTCAATTCAAGACACTATATTTTCTACAAGTATAATGATGGAAATCATATTTATAGCAACTGCTTTTTAAGTAATTAATATTGTATTAATATGAATCTTATAGAAATTATTAGCAAAGAGTTATTTCCTTTTTATAGTAATTGATATTGTATTAATATGAATCTTAATCTTATAGAAATAATTCACAAAGATTTATTTCCTTTCTCCTAATTTGTTTTTGATTTTTCAATATTTTGTACAATTATCATGATTGACATCATGATCGATATTAACCTTTATTTTTAAACCATCGAGAAATATATCTTAATATAACTTTATTTTTATGATCATTATTTTTGATTTTAATATATCTTGTATTAATTAATTTATTTTTATTAAGTGGAATATGGAATTCATTAGCTATAAATTCTAAAGTTTTACCATTTAAAATGTATGATTTTTATGATCATTACTTTTGATTTTAATATATCTTGTATTAATTAATTTATTTTTATCAAGTGGAATATGGAATTCATTAACTATAAATTCTAAAGTTTTACCATTTAAAATGTATGAGATAATCTAGTCATTATACATGAAATAATATTTATGAAAGAAAATAAATAGAAGCAACTTCTACAAAATTTTGAATAATTTCCACTTAAAATTACATGTAAAAATTACTTTCCCACCCATGCCTTCCCGAAATTGTCTTTGTTTTTTCAATCAATGGTCATGCATTACTTATTATCACAAAAATTAAGTCCAATTTAATAATTCTAAAATCGATGGAATTGTGTCAAAATTTAGATATGCTTGTAACTTGAGTAGAAGCATCAATAACAATTTCAAGACATGGAAATTTTGTGTATTTTTTTTGGAAGATGATCTTGAATTTTTGTTTAGCTACAATAGTGTTTGAAAGTATATCTATATTAGTGTAGATCCATTTTAATTTTAGAATTATCAAGCATCGAGAGGATTCAAGTCCTTCAAATTACATAATTTTTTAGTTGCATACTTTTTTAGAGTGTAAAACATAAGTAAATGTTTCCAACTTAAGGTATTTGATCCCTCTCTATAGATAATACATTTAGAGTTAAGATGGATCTACACTAGTTTCAATCATGGGTTATCATGCCAATACATTATTCCAAATAATTTTTCACTCCATCATCACTAAAATCAATGTATTGTATTGTTTTCAATTATGTTATTATTAAAATAAATGAAATTAATTGCTATAAATATTTTTTCACTATATCATCTATGAAATAAATGAATCTTGTTATTTTGTGTTTTATCATCACTCAAATCAATGCAAGTGCCTAATACAAATGCATTTACTCATTGGTAAAATCACTTCAATCTCCTGATTTTTATGATTTTTTTTTATTATATCATTATTAGAATCGATATACCCTATTAATTTGGTGTTATATAATTATTGAAATACAAGTAGACATTTCATTTTTTCTTGGTTTCCATGGTTGGAACATATCAATATTGTAAACCTCTAGCTTTTAAATTTTGAAGCTTTCTTCATTTTAATAACATATTAAAGCATAATTATATATATTAAAAACAATTTCATCCTCTTCATATTGAATCATTATCTCAATAATATCTTTATTCCTAATATACTTCTTTCTATATTTAGAACTGTTTGAAAATGGATGATATGATATCACCATGGGTGATGAAAATTTTTTTGAAGCTTTCTTCATTTTAATAACATATTAAAGCATAATTATATATATTAAAAACAATTTCATCCTCTTCATATTGAATCATTATCTCAATAATATCTTTATTCCTAATATACTTCTTTCTATATTTAGAACTGTTTGAAAATGGATGATATGATATCACCATGGGTGATGAAAAATGATAAATGGTCTAGTTTAAAAAAAATGCATGTTCATAATTTTTCTCAACATGTCAAGCGTTGCAATTATCCTTCTTTACCACTACCTTGCCATATATTAAGTATTAGTTATGAATATAATATATTTTTGGAACCTTGCCATGTATTAAGTATTAGTTATAGATATAATATATTTTGGGAAGGTGTAGTCTACTTTTATCTAAAATAAGAATAACATCTCAAAAAATGTTGAAAAATTATGTGAACTTGTCATAGTTTTGTCTTTACTTTCTTTATAACTTGAAAATTTATGTGAACTTGTCACAGCTTTGTATCTATTTCCTTTATAGTTTGAAAATTTATGTGAGCTTGTCATAGCTTTGTATCTACTTCCTTTATAGTTTGACAAAAAATTATGTAATAGCTATTGTCATAGCTTTGTATCTACTTCCTTTATAGTTTGACGAAAAATTATGTAATGGCTAGTAGATTCAACCTCTAACATAAGTTTGATATTGATTTAGGTTTAGTATCAATATTACTAATTATTTAAGAATATTATTAGAAGTAAACAATAATTATTATGAAAAATATTATTGAACCAATTAACTTATTATTTTTACTAATATTTTTAATTTTTTTATAATTCGTGATTTCTTATCAATATAATAAATATTGTAAAAAAAGTTGAAACATATTTGTGTTGAAATGGTTATATAAAATTTTCATAACTACTTTTTTGTAGATTGAAAAATATTATGTAAACCATGAAAAGTTTATTCTTTAATATATGTTTAGAAATATTGAAACCTAATTTTTGTTTGGATAAGATATCATCTAACAACATTTTTAAATAAAAATGTCACTCCTTCACCATGTTATGTTCTTATTTTGAGTACTCTCCATATTTTCCAATATATGATCAGCAAGTAAATAGGGTACACATTGGCACACATGTGTGTTATTTCCATCGATTTTCCATCTGCTTCATTCACCATAAATTGCAAAATTTATCTTTATTGCAAAGTCTTTTTATTATTAATTTTAGTATCTTAATCTTTAGTGAATGTCTTATAACCTTCATTAGATATTAGGCATATCCTATTCATTCACCATAAATTGCAAAATTTATCTTTATTGCAAAGTCTTTTTATTATTAATTTTAGTATCTTAATCTTTAGTGAATGTCTTATAACCTTCATTAGATATTAGGCATATCCTATATACAAAGGAACATGTTTTATTAATATATTTTCATGTTTCATAATTTTTTTAACTAAAACTATATATATATGCATGTATATTTTTATGTATTTTTAAATTTTGGGACATTGTTTACTTAAAGTTTTATTATTTATTAAAAAATGTTATATGTTAAATATAGATTAAGTACTGAAGGAATTACACATATTTTTCATAATTCAAAAATAATTAAATCGTAAATAAAAAATAATCTAATCAATCATAATTAATTATATTAATTAAAACTTTATTAATGATAGTTAATTATTATTGATTCACAAATAATATATATGATTTATTATAATTGATGATATTTTCATTAATTATGTTATTGGTGATTACACCTTAAAGATATCAATTTTTTTAACCATGTTTTACTTATTTTGAAAATTTTTAATATTCTTTTAAAGATAAATATTAAAAAATGACTAAGATTTTAAAATAAGAAAATGTATGGAATTTTTTATAAACTAGATTTGACCTTATTTTACTTCAAGATTTTACTTTAATATTTTTGTCTATGTTTGTAAGCATAAACTTGAAAAAGGTCACTAACTAAAAAATTTAAATATGAATATGTATAAAAATATTCATATAAATAATTTTAAATAAATAATATTATTAGATTCTAGTGAAATTGTTAAATAAAAATAATCTTTATTTAAAATAAAATATAATTAAAAAAATTATATTTTTTAATAAATAATTTTTTTTAACATTTTAAAAATAATAAATTTAAATAATTATTTATTTATTTATTTTAATAAAATAATTTTCCAATTTCCATAATATAAAAATTGATATCATTATAAATAACATCAAAATATAAAGAGTTTCAACTCGTTATAAAATTATATATTGAAAAAAATATGTATTTTAAGTTATATCAAAATTCCAATTGTCATATGTCTTATCTTCTTAGCATATAAATTTGAATTTCCTAATTCTACATCAATTTTTGATTCTAAATCAATAATTGAATTATTTTCTTCAACTACAATTTTACAAGTGCATCCTCATTCATAGAATCCATATAAGTTTTTCGAGTTTTAGATATTATATTTTTTTCTTCTTTAAACTTTTATTGTCCAATCAAATACGTTTTAGAATAGTGGGGCTCTTTTGAAAATGTCGGACTGTAGCTTCCTTTGATTAAGCATATTAAGCATAATCCTTCTTCTTCACTGCAAATGTATCCAATGTGTGTTTTCTCTGTAGAAGAAATTGTGTCTAGACGTTATCCTTTTGTAATCACATATAATTTCATCCTTTCCTTACATAGCATGCTAGAGTTGTTCCTAAAATTGAGAAAAACAATTAGATTTTATTTTAAATAAACATTTTTTATAATGAGAAAAAAATTTACTCGTATTAAAAAAATCTAACACCTAGTTATTTTCATTTGAAAAAAGTTGTAAAAAGTATTTAATCCATAGTAACAATTTTTTTGTAAGGGTTAATAGTATCACCATGTTTCAATTTTATAATTAAAGCATTAAAGGGAAATATGTATCTAACAAATTTATCATCTTATGCTTTACAATGTGCACCAAAAAATATTTTCTCCAAAACCAACATGCATTTGTTCACTATCATAAGAGAAACTTGAACCTTTTGGTAAAGTTACATTGGGTTTGTTTGTTATTTTTCTTAACAACTAGAAAGTACCTAAATAGATATAATACATAAAAAAAAATAAAAATAATTTACAAAATTTATTTATGGAAATAAAATATAATAATAAAAATTAATCTCATTTGTAACAATAATAATAATAATAAAATGTCTTTCTAGATAAGGTGATCATGTTGAATAATGTTATTTTATTTTAATTCTTTTGTAATTATACTTGTTTGCTACATATTGTTGGTACTAAGGTATGTACCTGATTACTAGAGGGAAGAGCTAGGCCACCTCGGTTATTGGAAAGATTACTTTTTATAGGTTTAATTTGTTTGTTTGGATGGTCAATAGATGGGTAGGTTTTCGAGGACAAGGATATAGTTTGAGAGTTTAACAACATTCACCACAATGTTTCCCTTATCCAGTGGCATTCATGCTAGTGTAACAGATAAAAAATGCAAGAGTAGAACAAATAAAACTACAAACATATAATTTGTTACTTGCAGTTGGAAATTTCAAATCTAGCACATTGTATTAAACTTAAACCAGTATTCGAAAACACAGTTTTCAACATTTTTAAAACACATTAGCTGAAAGGGAAAGAAAAGTTTCTTTGCATGACATTCAATGTGCATCTAAATAAGAAGAAAAGACAAGTAATATTGAGAAAATAGACTCTCTCTTCACCATAAATTATATTCACTGGATGGAAAGCTTTGTACGTATTTGCAATTCATAAGCCAAAACTATATCCTGATAGCTTAATACCCCAACAAAAACTGAACCCCCCACCTCTTCAAATATCCATATCTTTATATTTATACAAAGAAGGTTTGATTGCCTAACTCAGATCTAAGTTTTGTAATTCAGCTTTACATTGCAACTAGATCTTGTAGATACAACTTAAATCCCACTCCCTAGTTATAGTTTGGAAACATTTCTTTAACCTGAGCGGAGTTGGGTTGATGTATCATTCCATAACTCCTCATCAATTTGAACTTAACAAAAAAACTTTGTTTTTATCAAATAATATCAACTTATTACAAGTTGTAGGAGTACCTATAATTAAACTAAAACAAAATTCTATCAGTACAACTTGAACTTATTGTTGGTAATTGAAGTAAAAGATGCAAAACAAATGTATTCAAAAGGTGTAGATGACAGTCAACTTTCCATTGATTCCCATGTACACAAATAACTTGAGACAAACTTTTAACACTAGAACAAAACTCACCCAGAATTTGGCGAATTGCTGGGAAAAACATCCTCAAAGATCTCTTTGATTCTTACAAACTGTGATACATGTGTAAACATTGAGAGACGTTTTTGTGAATGAGCTCGTTCCCATAAAAACCTCTTCTGATTTCCAAACATTTACCTCCATATTTTCATAAGTTGCACTAAACACCAATGACTAAAATAGGAAAAAACAAAGTATTTTAGAAAATTCGGGCAACGTCTTTTGATGTTTCTTCTACAACTTTTGATACTTTGTTTGTAGTTTATTATGTTGCATTTCAAGATCTTTTTTTTTTTGTAGACTACGAATTGTTTGCTTCATGTCATCATTTTGTTGTTTCATAGCTTGCATCTGGTGGTTGCCATCTATATCCATGTTAGCTTCAACTTTTGGCTTTATCAATGTTTTTACCTTGCTTGCATTCTTGAGCCCCTGTTCTTCCTCTGCAACAGGTTTAATGAGGTCAATGGAAAACTTGGATTTCCTTTGCCTCATTTCATATCTGGGTGATTTCTCAGGTTTTTTATCAATAGTTTCTCTCCTAGGTTCCTACATTATCAACATTTTTTGTTTGTTTTCTAGTTTGAAATCATAGGGAACCTTTTTAGGGGCCAACTCTGCATATGGATTTATATCATCGGAGTCCTTCTCAAGATCTGGACTAAATTCCATCAAATTTTGTTTTGATTCTATATCTGCAGGGTACTCTATTTTTACAGCAACATACTTGACTCCTAAGGTCTCCCCTTCATCTTTTTAATTTGTTTAACTTCCACCACCCTATGGGTGATACCATCATGCCATAGATTCCTTTGTTGACAATGGTGGTCAAATGTATGCATTGTTTCAGGCTTATTTACCACCTGTAATAATAGCCACACACAACCATGCAATAATAATAACTCGAGGCACAAACATGCATGATATTAGCAAGAAATATGTAATGATTAATAAATTGGTGGAAATACAGATAATGTCGAGTGTATAGAGAAATGAAAACACATGTGAGGAGACAACACACTATTATTTAAACTTTTAAATGTTTTTAGAACGTTACAACTCATAAAATAATGATTGTTATGATGTTTGCAAGAATGGGGGCATTCTTGCAATCAATATATTTTTGCGCCAATAGGCCTAAGTTAACCTGTTTTCAACCAAGTAGTGCATAACCATGGTTATGTGACTTATTCAATTCAAATCATAACTTGTCCTAACCTTTTAAATAGAAGGAAATGATAAAAAACAAATGGGAAGATGAAAACAAATTGAAATGACTCTACACATCATTGAATAAAAACTAAGTAGAAACTAGGTTGACAGATGGATGGGATGATTGGAGGAATAGAGGGATAGGTGAAGACCTAGGATTTAACATTGGATCCAACTGGGGGTAGCATCTCCCTGTGAGGTGCTAAGAACAACAAACTGTGTGTCTCAGTTCTTTCATTTATGCCACCCTACCACCAATCACTTTAATATGTTTACCATCCCTATTACCTATCTTTTTTCTATTGAAACTCAAATATGCAACTATACCCTAGTTCCTTTATTGGGATATGGACTCATTATTATGTTTCTCACATACCATATCAAACTAAAATCTTCATTCTCATAAATGAGGTTATTTATATACATACACCTACTCGTAAAGAGTTGAAAATTGGTTGATCATGTGAATGGAACCTTCCAATGCATCCACTCGAGCAAATGATTAAATAAATGAAACTGACCTCCATGTTTAAGCAAAAATAGGAAAGAAAAAGATGAAAAATATAACATCAATCTACAATTTGGAATTTGTAACATACCCAGCCACCCCTAGGCCAGGCTATGCCACTTCAATCCCACTTCTAGAATTATTTCGACTTTTGATCTAACTTTTTATCAAAAAAGAGGCATGAAATAATCACATGCAGAGTTTAAAGATTCATACTACAACATAAAATAAATGTACCATATGTCATACAAAACAATAACCATCAAGCATCTATACTATGGATACAAAATTCATAGATTTAAATAAATACACAATGGAATAAATACACAAGTAAATAAAACCATAACAAAGATTGATTATCTTTAATGAAACAAATCACCAACTGGCTGCAGACCATGGACGTTCCACCCAACCATAGACATTGTTGTTCCAAGTCTCAATAGCAATGTCAACCCCAAGCCAAGGCTATGAATCCACAAGGATAGTTCTAGAGTGTCACTCGTCTTCCCAAACTAGTTAGCACTCAAGCTCTAACATGATTGTTAGCACCCACAACAATTTGGGTAGACCAGCTCTACTCTACCCATCCTACATGTAAAACCCCACCATCACGAAAACAAGCTACGTACAACAGGTCATTTTTTTTTTTTAATTTTCATTAGGAAAGATAAAACATCAATAAACATGGTGCTCGATGAATCATTCGTAGAACTCATCATATAACATAACATTTCCATTT
Organism: Picea engelmannii; assembly: GCA_009831015.1. Taxonomy (NCBI): domain Eukaryota; kingdom Viridiplantae; phylum Streptophyta; class Pinopsida; order Pinales; family Pinaceae; genus Picea; species Picea engelmannii. The sequence goes on from ML780361.1 coordinate 429,953, forward strand.
TGCGTAGGAGGTTTGTAGTCTACTACAATCATTTGTTAATAAATTCAAGGCACAATAAAAGTTGTTAGTTCCTCATTCGTTAGTATATTGATGATGCACGCAAGGGTTTCTAACATGTCACATGACCACATCTGTGAAGGCGTAAGGTGAATGGTTGTACGCACAAGTTGCGTAAGGAAAACTAAACACAAACATAAATTAATCATCGCCTAGGGTTGAGGCGCGAGAGTATAGTCAATTAATTCGTTGCACAAGATCTAAGGTCTTAAATCAATCAAAACTTAATAAAGTATCACTTGCAGGTAGTCTAAATCCTATAAAATCATTCCTTACATCACGGTTTCACTGTGCACAAGGCGTCTAGGGGCTATCATCACTTATGCTAAATTTACGGGCGCAAGAACTCTAACTTCTAATCCATCTCATCATCAACATGGACTGCGCAAGAAAATCTAAACCACTAATAAACAAGCATCATTTTAAGCTCGTGCACAAAGGCACCATTCATTTAACTCGATGCATGCATTCCATCTATTACTATCACTCTTGATAGTGCAATTTTTGTGCGCATTTGCATAAATCCATAATTAGTGGCGCAATGACTTTAATTACTAAGATATTCATCATCATACAATGTAAGCAAAGTTAGTGACCACCTAAAGTGATGCATTCTTTTAAAAGGGTAACATACCATTCCACAGGTGACAAGGAGGATTGCCCCAACCACATAGCATTGAAGGTGAAATTAAGGTGAATACAACCATAAGACACATGGCACAAGTTAAAAAAATAGCTTACATCTTAAATTTCATCATCAATTTTTGTTTGGGTTCCAACACAATATGAATTCTATAACATCCTCCTCGTTACAAAGACAATCTCTTATACCAAGTGCAATTTTTTTTTTCTTTTTTAAAAGTGTGTGCGCGTGTCTACAATGGAACAACACATTCGACTCTGCGTCGCCACTTGACGGCGAACAAGATGCAACCACAACGAACCCAACGGGACGACATAAGACGCTCAAGAAGTAACTGCATTCATTTAATGACGATCAATCGACGTTAAGTAAGTCTGACTACCCATCCATCCTACCCTGCAATGGTTAGGACCTCCAAGACACATAAGCAACGCTCAAGCCCAAGTTCCCATCGATTTTAACCATTTAAGGTCTCAGGGCTGGCGACTGTTCTGAGGAACATGGAGGTGTCTACACCCCACCCGACACAAGCAGACCAAGCAATGAAATTAATACCACCATGCACAACAAAAACCGAGAACAACCCCATCCTCTGCGGAAGGCGCAAGACAAAGGACTCATACAACGACCACCAAAATTAAGACAAGGAATTTTCTATGACTAAATAGTGATCGATTACAACCACTTACTCCATTCAATTTCATTAACCGTTGAGTACATTTAGCATGAGGCAAATCTAATTAATCTCAATCTCTCCTTTATTAAATCATAAATCTTATTGTACTTAGTGCAAGGACAATACAATTGTAAGCTATCACTAGCAGTAAAAATGGTAATAGCTTTGTCATGAGTTGATGCCCATAATGCCTTTATATCACAATGACTTGCGATAATCACAATCATCTTTCATTTTAGGTGTTAACCACATAAATAAACTGCGATATCATTACCCGAATGATGAACACATTAACATTACCTTACCATGAATATTAGCATTACCTAAACACTACACCACATAGCCTTAACATTACATCACACTCCATTACCTTACATTAACATTTCAGTAAATTTACACTAGATTACATCAACAATTCCTTACATTATAATTCATTACATTCCCTCAGTTTGTGTATCATTAACATAACATTACCTTACATTCCTTACAATAACATTCCATTACTTATATGACATTACATTAACATATCTTTATATTACGTTGCATTCCATTACATTCACTAGAATATATAAATATCAAGATTTTAGGAAAGGAAAAGCATAACTATTCCAATAACAATGATATAAACAAGACAACTGTAATAAAACCGCTTACATTCAATAGAATATATAAATGCCTAGATTTTGTGAAACGAAAAGCAGAACTATTCCAATAATAATAATATTATAAAACAAAGACAACTGTAATATGACCACCACTCCTTTTTCGTTTTAAATTACAGTACATTAACACCTCGTTATGTTACATTGCATTACGTTACCTTCAATAGAATATATAAATGTCAAGATTTATAAAAAGAAATATATAAATGTCAAGATTTATGAAAAGGAAACAAAACTATTCCAGAATAATAATATTCTAAAACACGGACAACTGTAATATGACAACCATACTTACTAGCATTAATATTATCATGCAAGACATTATCGTTCCATAATCGAAAAAGCATTTAAAATTTACCGGCCCATCCACCTTGCCCCTTTAAAGGAATAATAGAAGGGAAAATGACAACAAAGCTAACCGTGGAGAGAGAGCATGCTAGAATAGAAGGGCGAAGAACACATGCCAGAAATCACAGAGTCGATTGGGCAGCCAACTGTTATGCTAATACCTCGCTCGGCAAGTTCAAAAAATTAGAATCCCCAGGATGGTGAGGTGGTTACTATAGCCACAGAGGGAGGGTGCATCCGGCAGTGACACAGGCGTGAATCTAGAGGTATGCAAAGGCGAAAAGTCATACATCCAAAATGCAAGGAAAGTGTAACACCATACGCAGAGATTAACAACAAAAATGCAGGGAATTTGTGGTTGAAATGCGTGGGTATCCTCCTCCTCGTCGAGAATACAAACAACAACGAGTTTACGGAGTTCAAGAACGTGAATCTGCAAGGGTATCCTCCAGCAAGTTATAACACAAAGATGGCAGAGAAATACAACAAAACGCAGAAAACAACGCACCAAAAGTTCAACGAATTACCAACACCAAAAGGCAGAGGTTAAGGTTTGAAAAACCGTGGGTATCCTCCACAACTTACACAGAAGACACATCTAGAACATAGAGACATGTAGATGGAAACCGTGTGGGTTCCTCCACAAATCGCAGAACTGTGTAATCTCCAACACGCAGAGCCTATTGCCAGCGATCCACGGCATGAAAGAAAAATGAATTCGCCCAGGGACGAAATTACAGTAGCCACAAACCCACAATTGTTTTTTCCGGAACGTTAACACTGAACCATATAAATAAATAAAACGAAATGCCCAGATACAATCTAAATAAAATTTATATATATAAATAGCATATATAAAGATCCGCACAATATAAACCAGTTCAAATTCGAGAAAAGATCCAACCCAATCTGAAACACATGACCCATTGGAAAGAAAAACACAATATAAAATCAGAAACCCACTCAACCCATTGGAAACAACACAACCATCTCCTGTTCACAAAACCCATCTGGAAGAATCAAACCCAACACTAAACCAAATGAAACCCCTTTCAGAAAATAAATCACACACACGCATAAATCTGATTAAAACAACCTCATTTCATCCAGGATAAAATAACTCAGTAAAATACAAAACGCCCACGGTAATAGCAAACACCCATAGTGATATATAAAACACAGTCATAAAATCTCTTTTATCCAAACCGACATGCAACGACAGAGTAATAAGACATATTTTTATAACCATAACACAATTTCAGTCGTCGAGGAACAGAAGGGAAAACCAATCAATCCGACGAGAACCCAAGAAGAGTTAAGCCAAGTAGTTTTCATCTCACAAGCCAAGATAAAAATGTTGATAACAATAAGGGATGGCCAAGGTCCTAATACCTTCTATCATGCAAAATGAAAAAAATATCGTTGCCTTAACTCTCGCCTCAAATGATGACCACGTGCTCCGTGTCGCTCCTGCTCCGTGTCGCTCCTACTCCATGCCGCTCCCGCTCACCGACCGTCAAGACTACACCGGTACCTCCCAGCCAATCGCTAGCGGTACTCTGCTTCCCCCTTAGCCCCCCGAGCCACAAAGGGGACACACACTATCCATATGCTACGTCTAGCTTCCCAGCTCGCCTTGCAAAGCCGAGCTACCACTCCTATCCAAGCTGGAAAATCCCAACTCTCCACAAATAATCAGTCAAGTCACAATTCTGGCAGCGTAACGTTACGCTAACAGCCGATCCCTTTCTTCCTCATCTTCCCTTTCTTTTATAGAGTTGTCCAAACCTCACACTTTCCATAAATCACTTTTAAATTAAGTTTTAATAAAAATATTCTAAATATTTTCCTTCACACAAGTGTCGTCCATCCCCCTCTTTCCTGCAATAATTATTTTCTTTAAATTATTAATTGACTCATTTCCTTCACCCACCTAAAGTTGCTCCTAAATTTCCTCCTAGGTGTTCCTAGATCCCCTTACATGTTTTAAATAATTTCCCTAAAAAAAGAAGTTGCTAAATTAGCTCAAATTAGAAGGTTCTTAATTGCAGATTGCTTACTATGTTGACCACGCTTTTTACCATAAGTTCCCAACTTTCCTTTATTATGTTTCCCCCATTACATAGTTTCCTAATTATTATTATTCCCTTCTTTCCCCTTTTATTAGAGTCAAAATGGTATTTGCGCTAATTACTCTTTTCCCTTTATTATTAATTTAAAAATCTTTTTATACTTCCACAAGTAAAATAATTTATTTTCTCTTTACAATTTAAAACCACGGTTTTTAATTAAATTATTCCTCTCTTCATTTTACCCTCTAAATTTAAGAAGACTAAAACTATTACTTAAGTGGGTTTTAGTTTATATCTTTATTTTTATTTTTATAGGGTTTTTTTCTTAAGGCTAAACAAAATTTTACCCTAGAGAAGTTTTAGACTTAGGTTTAGATATTGAACTGGGCGACAATTATTTAGGGAAGTCATTTTAAGAATTTCTTAAGGTGTCAAATGTCTTAGGGCCATCTAGGTTTGTTCATTTCTCAACATCAATGTGACGTTCCCTTCAGGACGCACCACGTGCTCCAAGGGTGCCACTCGGCTCGTTCGTTTCTTTTACACGACATGCCCTTCAGGATGCACCACGTGCTCCAAGGGTGCCAGTCACTTCTTGTGTTTCTTTTACGCGACGTGCCCTTCAGGATGCACCACGTGCTCCAAGGGTGCCACTTGCCAACTTGTGTTTCTTTTTTGCGACGTGCCCTTCAGGATGCACCACGTGCTCCAAGGGTGCCACTCGCCAACTTGACTGATTGGTAGACATCTATAACCCCTAGAGTGAACAGTCTGCCAGGTGAACTTGTGGGAGACTAAGGGCTCTAAGGAATAAGGCCCCCACCTTATTGCATGCCCCTTAAAATCATTGTGAGCGACTTTCACAATCCGCCTTCACGGCATCGTGGATCCTCTTGAACTAGGTAATCGTTAACCTATAGTTCGATCCACAGTGGGAGTGCTAGTAGGCTGTGGCAGGGCTGTTGTCCACACCTCTCCCTCAACCTCTCTGGAAATCGTGTGTGACCCCTTTACTCCATATGTGAGTCTGGTCAGCAAGCTATCGTCAGCCTATATCATCAACAATCATGTCAGAACATGTCCACATCATATCATCAAATCAATAAAATATCACAGTAAATAAATCAACCCAAATAGCACACTCCTTGACTCAATCCAGAGTCCAAGGGGTTACATCGATGCCTCTGCATCCTCAAGGTCCAAAACCCTGCACGCTCCATAAAACTGAGTCAATAACACATGTCTATGTCAAAGCAGTAAAACTGTAAGGTAGCTAGAGAGGTAGTTGGGGGGCCCAGAGGGCCCATAGTGATAATAGTGGAGGTCATTCAATGTAAGGTGGACTAGGTCCACTATATTATTTAATAAGACCCACTATGGTAGTTAGATATAATAAATGTAAGAGG